>JAODAL010006912.1:0-129581 GCA_025379985.1 Phyllomedusa bahiana | reverse complement strand
GCTAGAATAGTGCAATTTGTGTCAAACAATGGAGACATTAGGCCTTATGTATGAAGACTGTCTACCAGTAAGACTGTCTTTGTTACCCAGAGCAACCAATCAAAGCTCAGCTTTTATATTTTCAGAGCACTATATGAAATAAAAGCTCTGATATGTTCCTGCAGAAACAAGGCCCAACTCCGGATGAATGAGGTCAGTGTGATAGCGATGTTGAACTCTGGCAGCCTGGTCACCCTCTTATGAAATGCCATTCCTCAACTCCTGGTAACTCCAGAAAAGTTGGGGGGGGTTGTTTGTGTTCATGGAGACACTAAGGGGACTAAGCACTGTCCACTTGCAAAAGTGACTGTAGACACTAGTTGCGGAACTCTAAACCATGAAGTAGGGGTGGTAAGAGACTTCATACTTTCCCATGTTGTGGGACATGATTTTCAGTTGTTCTGGGAATTCTGGTCGCAACCTCAATATGTCTCTAAGAATGTTTTGCATCCCCGATCTCTCAGTCCAATTCCCCTAGCTCAGGATGTCCAAGATGAAGCTGTAGGGGTGACCACTGAAGTACCTGGTAATTTTCCCCTAGCAGTGTTTGCCGGAGATGAGGATGAGCAGTCGACTCCAGTGCAAAATGTTTCTGGTCTAGAGGTGTCAAAGGAGAACTTTGGAACTGCTCAGTTGTAAGATCTCACCCTGAAAAATGCATGGAACAAGGTAACAGTATTGAATGAAGTGCCACAAGAGCCTGATGCTGAGGAAAGGTTTCCGCACTTTGCTGTCCATAATAATTTATTGTACTAAGTTAATAAGGTACAGGATGAAATTGTGGAACAGTTTCTGGTGCCAGTACCATATAGGAAAGTGGTGCTTGATATAGCTCACAGTCATGTGCAAGGGGGGCACTTGGTCACAGACAAAACACAAGAGTGAGTCCTGCAAAGGTTTTATTGGTCAGAATGTTCTGGGGAGATCTTAAACTTCTCTAGGTCCTGCCCCACTTGTCAATTAACCTCTCCTATGTCCCAGTTCCGCCACCGACAATCGAAGTGCCATTTGAAAGGATAGCCATGGATTTGGTAGGGCAGTTGGACAATTGTATGTGGGGCCACCAGTATATTTTGGTAGTTCTGGACCATGCCACCATGTACCCTGTGAAATATCTCCTCAAAATGCATTGTCCAGAAGTTATTACACATTTTTCTAGAACGAGCTTACCAAAATAAATACTAGCAGACCAGGCTACACCTGGTGTACCAATGAGAGGTTCAATAAAACCCTGAAAGAGATGTTGAGTAAGGTGGTAGAAAAGGATGGGAGGGACTGAAATTGTCTGCTGCCATACCTCCTGTTCTCCATCCATGAAGTTCCTCAGTCCTCCACTGGCTTCTGACCATTTCAGTTGATATATGGAAGACACCCAAGGGGTTTGCTGGTAATTGTCAGGGAAACATGGGAGAGAGAGGCTGCCCTTTACAAAAATGTTATAGAACATGTAGCCCAAATACAGGATCACAGCAGCGTTGTGCCCATCGTGAGGGAACACATGCAAAGAGTCCCAAAGCGAGGGTATACAATAGGGCAGCTAAAGTTAGACAGTTTAACCCTGGTGATTTTGTACTGGTACTTGTTCCCACAGTTGGGAGTATATACCTGGCTAAGTGGCAATGTCCTTAAGAAGTAGTGGAGAGGATTGGAGAGGTAAATTATAAAATCCATCATCCTGGGAAAAGAAAACCTATCCAACTGTACCACATTAACTAATCAAGCCTTAGCATGATAAAGAGTCCCCAGTAGTAATCCTGAAAACCCAAGTGGAGGTTCACTCAGAGGTTGAGAAGGTTACCTTAGCTGATGTCCTGTTAAAACCTCAGAAACTGGAAACTTGGGAGTTTCTACAACGGAATAGGGATATATTTACCGGCCATTCTGACACGACAGATGTTGTTCAGCATGAAGTTATTACTGACCCGGGGGTGCATATGTAGGCCATATATGTGAGACCATATAGATAGTCAGTCTCTGAGGAGGTACAGTAAGGCGCATGTTAGCACTTGGGGTAACTGAGGAGTCCGAAAGCGATTGATCTAGCCCTATTGTACTGGTGCCTAAGCCGAATGGGATCTGGTGGTTCTTTAATGACTTCTGCCGACTAAATGAAGTCTCTAAGTGGAATTCCTACCCCATGCCCAGGGTGCATGAATTAATTGAAAACTTGGAGCCAGCCAGGTGCATCACCAGTTTGGAAGTAACCAAAGGTTACTGGCAGATTCCCCTGTCAGAGGAGGCAAAAGAGAAGATTACCTTCTCCACCTCAGATTGGCTCTTTCAGTACACTAGGATGCCTTTTGGTTTACAAGGGGCACCCACCACCATCGAGTGAGCAATGGATAGGGTTTTAATGCCCCACACCAGGTACACAGCTGTCTATTTACTCCCAGCTGAGTAAAGTACAAATGGTACATGATTTGCTTAGAAAAGCTGGATTTACTGCTAACCCCGAGGAGTGTGCCTTTAGGTTTAGGGGAGGGGAAAAATTTTTTGGGGTTTAAAATTGTAAAAGGGCAAAAAATTCCCCCAGGAAAAAATTTAAAGAAATTTTCAGAACGGGGTCACAACCTTTTGAAAAAAACAAAAAAATTTAAAGGGTGTTCCTGGGGAAATTTTGGCAACTACTTCCCAAATTTTTTTCCCTTTCCCTTTGGCTGTCCCTTTGACAGACCAAACCCAAAAAAGGGAAAAAACCCGGTTAATGGTTCAGTTTGCCCAAAGGGGAGGAAAGGAAAAAAAGTCTTTTCAGGCCCTAAAAGGCTGTGTGTAGTACCCAGTGCCATGGTACCTTTTTTTTTTAAAAGGGTATTATCGGGGGGTTTAGGAAGAAAAAGATTTGTGATACATGCTCCATTTCAATGGATATACAGAAATAAAGGCAGTAATTCCAAGGGTCCAGGGGGGTTTCCCGGCATTGCGGATTTTAAAGTTTTGGTAAACACGGGGCAAGGAAGCAACATTTTTAAATGTAGTTGCCTGTCAAGGGGCCACTGTAAAATGGGTTCAAGTGTCCAGCCCCCGGGGAATTAGGCAGGGGGGGGGGGGGGGAATATGTAGGCAAACAGCAGGTAAAAGAGTGGACGGCAGATATATGCCAAGAAGATTGTGGTACTCGATGTCAAAGTTCCAGGGATGTTAAGGGGTGATCCACGGGAAACGCCCCTTGCCTTTCCGGGCAGGGGGAATTGCAGCAAAAAAAACTTTTAAGGGTTTTCCCCACAAAAAGCCCGGGGCTAGGTTGGGGAAAGAGCAGTTTAAGTCTTAACATTATTTATTTACTTTTTTGCTATTATTAAAAAACTCCCATTGGGTTTTTTTTTTTCCGTAAAGGGGGTATAGCATGGCGGGGGGCCCTTTTCCCTTTATTCTGTCCGGGGTTTTGGGGGGGTTTCCTCTGGGCCTTTTTTAAAAAAACCCTGCCCCTTTTCACCATGGGGGGACATGTTTGAAGGGCGCCCCAAAAGAAGTCCTGGTTTCCCTTTTTAGCAAAAAACTTTAAAAGTGGTTTCCCCTGAGCCAAAAAGTTTTTGCTTTTTTAGCTAAAAAAACCGAAAAAATCTATAAACCCCATAGTAGAACGGGTTTTAAATAGAGGGAAAAGCAAAATTTTATGCTAAAAAAGTGCACAAAAAATGGCGGGAACAAAAATAATGTCCCCCCAGGTGGGGAGAGTAAACCCGGAGGGGTGTGTTTGGGGGGAGCCTTTTTCCCCCACATAAAGAAAGGCAAAAGCTAGGGGAGAACCCTTTTGAAAAAAGGGACTGAGCCCAAAATTTGGTCTGTACATGGACAAACAGAAAAAACCCTTTTTTTAAATAAATCCAAACCAATTTGGGGCACGCTTTAGTATAAAACCCAAATGCAAGTTCCCTATATAAACCCTACACCAATGTACCGTTTTATAACTCGGTTTTAAGCCGCCCCCGGAAATAAGCCGAGGAAACCTACTTTTGCCAAAAAAAGGGGGGAAAGCTTATTGACTCGAGTATAACCAAAGGGGGGGAAAAATGCAGCGGAATGGTAAATTTTTAAAAAATAAAAATAGATCCCAAAAAAATTTAAAAGGGCATTTTAATGTCCCCATAGGCGGGTTATAGCATTTTAAATTTGCCCCCCCAAGGCGGGTAAAAGGTTTGGTATGGAAATTTAATGTCCCCATGGCGGGAAAAAGGCTGGATGGGGCATTTTAAATGCCCCCCCCAAATGGGGCTTTTTAATATCTCCAATGGGCCCGAAATAGGCGGGTTTAAAAGGCATTTAAACCCCCCCCTTTGGGCCCGGGTTTATAGGATTTTTAAAAGGCCCATTTTAAAATGTCCCCCATAGGCTGGAAAAAGGGGCAGCTATTTTCCCCCCCTAGGTAGGCTATGGGCAGGAAATTTGCCCCCATGGGCGGGAAATAGGCCCTCTTTAAAGGCAGGATTTTGGGCAGGTATAGGCAGGCCCCGGGGACGGGAACCATGGGCCCAAACCGGGTTTTTTGCCCGGGGGCCCTGGGTCCGGGCCGCAGGGCGGCCCGGAGGCGCCGCCGAGGCGGACGTGTTCCCCCCCGGCGGGCCCCGAGTGCCGGAGTCTGTGAGCGCGTACAGGGGCCGCAATGGTTCGATCAGCGGACCGGACCCCTGTGGCAGGGGGCCGACAGGGCCCCCCCCTCGCCACACGGCTTGCATGGCAGGGTCAACCGACCGCCATGAGCCATCACGGCCGCAGCTGCCCTGCCATGCTGGCCTATACTGCCCCTGCCCTGGTATTACTGCCCCTGCCCTTGGCTATATACTGCCCCTGCCTGGCTGTATACTGCTCTGCCTGGTGCCTATACCTGCCCTGCCCATGCCTATATACTGACCCCTGCCCTTGGCTGCCTATACTGCCCTTGCCCATATACTGCCCTTTGCTGTCTGCCCCTGGCTATAATATGCCCTGCCCGCCCTGGCTATATACTGCCCCTGCTAGCCGCTGGTTTATACTGCCCTTGGCCCTGTTTTGGCCTGGCTATTACTGCCCTGCTGGCTGCCTATACTGCCCCTGCCCTGGCTTTTACTGCCTCTGCCTAGCTGCGTATACTGCCCCTGCTGGCTATATACTGCCCCTGCCTAGCTATATATGCCCCTGCCCTTGGCTCCTATAATGCCCCTGCCCTGGCTATATACTGCCCCTGCCCTGGCTGCCGTATAATAGCCCTGCCCTGGCCTATATACTGCCTGCCCATGGCTATATACTGCCCCTGCGTGGCTGCACGATAATAGCCATGCCCTGGCTTAATATACTGCTGCCTGGCTGCCTATTTACTGCCCCTGCCCTGGCTATATACTGCCCCTTGCCCTGGCTATGACCTGCCCATGCTCTGCTGGCTATATGCCCCTGCCCGGTGCCTATATGCCCTGCCCTGGCTGCCTATACTGCCCTGCTAGCTGCTATACTGCCCCGCCCTGGCTATATCCTGGAACCTGCCCAGGCTGCCTATTATTCCCCTGCCTATACTGCCTGCTCTGCCCAGTATCTACTGCCCCTGCCCTTGCCTGGCTCTAGTATACTGCCCTGCTCTGCCGGCTATATAAGCCCCTGCCTGGCTATATACTGCCCCTGCCTGGCTCCTATTATTGCCCCTGCCCTGGTATATACTGCCCTGCCCTATCTGCTATATGCCTGCCCGGGTATATATGCCCTGCCTGCTATTATATGCCCTGCGCCTGGCTGCCTATACGGCCCCTGCCCTGGCTGCCTATACTGCCCCTGCCATGGCTATATACTGCCCCTGCCCTGGCTATATACTGCTCCTGCCCTGGCTGCCTATAATAGCCCTGCCCTGGCTATATACTGCCCTGCCTGGCTATATACTGCCCCTGCTGGTGCCTATAATAGCCCTTACCGGGTCTATATACTGCCCCTGGCCGTGGTGCCTATAATAGCCCTGCCCTGGAATATACTGCCCCTGCCTGGCTGCTATATGCCCCTGCCTGGCTATATATGCCCCTGCCCTGGCCGTATAGGATGCCTGCCCTGGTACTGATACCTGCCTGGCTACTATACCCTGCTGGCTATATGGATGCCTTGCCCTGGCTACTCTACACCTTCCTGGCTATATGATGACCTGCCCTGGCTACTGATACCTGCTGGCTACCGATACCCTTCCTGGCTTACCTATCCCTGCTGGCTACCTTACACTGTTCTGGCTATATGATGCCTGCCCTGGCATACTGATGCCTGCCTGGCTACTGATTCCCTGCCCTGGCTAACTGAGGCCCTGGCGGGCTTTCTATACCCTTGCCGTGGCTATATGATGCCCTGCCTGGTACCTATGCCTCTTGCCCTCGGCTATATGATGCCTGCCCTGGCTACTATGCCTTGCCCTGGCTAATGATGCCATGCCCTGGCTACCTATGCCTGCCTGGCTATATGATGCCCTGCCCTGGATACCTATACCTGCCCTGGCTTATGATGCCGGCTGGCTACCTATGCCCTGCCTGGTATATGATGCCCTGCCCAGGGCTACCTATGCCTGCCCTGGCTATATGATGGCCCTGCCCTGGCTGACCTTTATTGCCCTGCCGGCTATACGATGGCCCTGCCCTGGATACCCTATACCCTGCCCTGGGCTATTGATGCCCTGCCCTGGCTTACCTATACTGCCCTGGCTATATGATGCCCTGCCCTGGCTAGATGATGCCCCTGCCCTGGCACTTTGCCTGCCTGGTATATGATGCCCTGCCTGGATACCGAGTCCCTGCCCTGGCCTATATGATGCCCTGCCGGGCTACCTATACCCTGCCTTGGCTATATGATTTGCCTGCCTGGCTGCTATAATAGCCTGCCTACCTATATATGCCTGGGCTGCCTATTAATGCCTGCCTACCTATTACACTGCCCTGGCTGCTATACACTGTCTGCCTGCCTATATACTGTCCCTGTCTGCACTATTAGGGCTCTGACTGCCTGTATACTGGCCCTGTCTGCTGTATACTGTCCCTGCCTGTATATGTCCCTGCCTACCTTATTTACTGTCCCTGCCTGCCTGATTACTGGCTGCTGCCCTGCATACTGGCCCTGCTGCCTCATACTGGCCTGCTGCCTATGGGGGTTATCTATTTACATGCCACTTATCGACATTTTTTTAATTTAATTTTTAGGGTCTAACAGACGATGTTTGGGGGATTGATAGGAAAGTGCTGGTAGAGAGAGGAGTCTAAGCTGTATTTGTTGTAAAATTTTACAGGGACGAGGTAGGACCACTCGAAGAAGACATTGCATGCTGTACCGAACAGAGAGAGAAATGGAAGGGGATAGAACTATCAGGGAGACTCATTGAGGTTTAGGGCCAGACGAGAGACAACAGGGAGAAGAAGAGGAAAAACTCCATCAGAGATTTGCCGTCTCCTGTGAGTCCCTGCTGGTCAGGGGGTAAGTTTACTTCTGTGTTGATCAGTGTTCTGTTATTTCATGTGATGGTGACCTGACTACTGGTGATGTGATTGTGGGGGTTGTAGGTTATGCTGGTGCTTATGTGTGTGTCAGGTGGGTAGTCCCGGATTGTAAAGCGCACACCTGTTCTGTGATGAGGGGTTTCTCTGCACCATGTTTTCTCTCTGATTGTGTGTAGGGGGCTCTCACAACAGATCGGTTTTGGTGCATTTTTGATGCGTTTTTTGTGGAGAAATGTTCGCATTAATACTTGCTTTGTGCACAAAAAACCGCCATCCCGAAAAAACCATCAAAAATGCACCAAAAAGCTCCGTGTGAAAGCAGCTTTACAGTGTAGTTTATTTTTAGGGACCAGTGGGAGGTGCGAGAACAAAGGCATTTTTAAGCGGATATTGTATGTGGGTGCTGGGGGCTTAGTGCCTGGGGCTGATTTTTATTCCCAGTCGCCCTGGGTTATAGGTGGTTAACTTGGCTGGTATAGGCAGGTATAGGTCCCCCTAGGGGCAGGCTATAAGCAGGTTGATGGCCCCCATAGGCAGGGGCTATAGGCAGGTTATAGGCAGAGGTATAGGCAGGCATAGGGTCCCCTTCAGACAGGCGTTATAGGCAGTTAAGGTAGGATTTTAAAAACAAAAAAAACAACCACTTACCGCGATCCCCGTTGCTCTGTTCCCGGGGCGCGCTCCTCGGAGTTCGGCACAGGCGGGGTGATGTCATACCCGCGCACGGCAGCGTGATGAACACTCTGCCTGTGTCGTAAACTCCGGACCGCCACGAGTCTGCGGCCCCCGCCGGAGTTACTGCGGAGCAGGAGCGTCGCTCTGCTCCCACTGTGGTATTCATCACTTGTATGCGCTCCAGAAGTCCAGAAGCACGTGTACTCCGCAACCATCCGTCATGGTCGGACATGTGGTCGACAACAAAGTTGGGAATCACGATTTGGCTGGCAACAGCGAGAAAGATTATTAGGTGGGATTTTAAGAGAGCAGTGGGTAGGGGGATGGTCAAACAAAAGAAACCAGAGGCGGGGCAGTTTCGAACCTAATTCCGTGATTTCTATCATGTTGAGCACATTCCAGAAGGGTTGTAAGATGGGAGCCCCACAAATGTGAGACATGGACCCTTCTCCGCTTACACCGCCAAGGCGTTGGAAACAGAAGGATAAAAGGATTGAGTAAAATTAGGAAGCGGTACACCTTTGTGAGAATTTTGTATTCAATTCCTGACGCTTGGAGGACACTAAGGATCTATGGTCAGCTGGAACACTCTGGACCAGTCATCTCCGACAGGTCTGGGTTGAGTTCCCTCTCCAGCTAGTCTGGTAGCAAAGCCTGTCACCGGCCGCGGGGGCAACAATGAGCTATACAAGCCAGAGAGGGGCTCGTCTCTCAGAGTAGTGTCAGGCACCACGCTCAAAGATGGTTTGAGGTCTCTGCAACCCGAACCCATCTGTTCATTTTGAGCAGAAAAGTACTCAATGATAATAATGGAACCGAGAAAACTGGCCGGCATTTGCCTCGCCAACCAAAGCATCGTATCCCTTCAAGACTCCCACAGTGATAACCTGGTCTAGTACCGAGGCAGCTGCTCCATGCCAACAATCGGGTGGAGCACCGTAAGGGTGTAGGTATTGTCAGGGTTACTGTGCTACGGGGTGCAAAGACCGCCCGTTTGTGAGATCAGTTGAGGGGCATAGGATCGGAATATTGAGCGAAGAGGCACTACCAACGGGACTCTTAAACCAAGCAGGCAGACCCCTAGGCAGAACCGAACGCGGGGGGGGAGCCTGGGGGAATGCTGCGACTGGGCCCCATACAGTAAATTCTCTAAGCGTACCAAGGTTTGGACTCCCCCCTCTAAAGCAATCAGCGTTTCATAGCTGCCACCGCTGCCATAATAAGCCTGGAAAGTCGGAAGCGCCAGGCGCCTTCGGCCTTTGCTACACAAGGTAGTATGTTGCTATCCTTGGTTACCCCGAGCCCACACAAATTGGGAAGCAACCATTACTTCAGAGATTTGAAAAAGGTTTCTAGGGAGCCCACTATAGGGACTGCTTGAAAATAGGTACAGCAGTCATGGGAGGACGTTCATCTTCAAAATATTTATCCGCCCCAACCACGAGAAGTCCCTTCCATCCCATTTTAAGAGAAATATTTTTAATTTTCATCTGTTTGGATTGTGAGCTGGCTGTTTGTTGTATGCCATGTGACAATAGGGGCATGGTTTAGCATAAAGGAGACGTGACTTAGTATGTGACAGTGTGCACCAAAAAAAAGCAACCAAAAATTTGTAGAACAACCTTATGTGAAAAAGCATTGTAGCCTTGAGCACTGTGGGCGACATGTATGTATTTTGGTGCTCATGCCATTTTTTGCGTGCATTTGTAGCATAGAATGCGCCCGAATCTATGAACCTGTTCTACTGCGGGTCATAGATTTAGCGCTTCCTAGCTACAAAGCGAAAACTCAGGCTCAGGTAAAGCACTTTTAAAGTGCTCTATCTGTTCCGGCAGTAATGCGCTGGATTTCCGTATGAAGCTATAACTAAATGTGTCGCTTCGTACGGTTTTAGTGCGAAAGCCTCCGCACGCCCCGATCTCAGGCGCATTACAAACTGCCGCGGGCACTTTATAATCCGCCTAATACTGGAGTGCACTTGGTTAAAAAAATGGCAAAGGGGCTGCGCTAGTTTTCAGGCTGAAAAGACACCAGACTTCTGGCGCAGCCCCGTACATACATATGGCCCTATGTGACTCTTGTGATCGAGACTATTCTAAGTTCCTAAAGGCTGACAATGTTACGAGAGTTCTTACTATGGGTAAGTAAGTGTGTTTGTGAATGTCTATTCATAACTGTGTTCATCGGTCACCCCCATTATATGTGACCCTACACCAGTATATGAAAAGTGCATCAATAACAGTCATCTGATGTAGTGTAATTATCAAAATTGCTTTTTTTGTATTTCCTAATTGTGGCTGAAAATGTCAAATTCTGTGCTATTGACCTGTGACCGAAATCTCTGCCGCCTTCCCAACCTCTTGCAATAAAGTGATGCTATTGAAAGGTGAATGCATGCACTGAAATGTGATATTACCTATCATTGTTTAGAAATGTTCTATATGTAGGAGAATCTTTGCTTTCTGTAAATGAGAAACCTGATTCTTCAGTGAATCCTTCTGTGCATGAGCAATTTACTGCAGTCATCTACTGGAGCTGTTGAGTGCGGTTTTATTTGTAATAATTGAAATTAGCTGACAGATAACAAGGCTTTTCTGACTCAGGTATTCAAAGAATCTTCCATTCTATTTGAGTCCACACAAGTGCCGAGTATAAGTATATGTACAGGAACCTTTCCATATATACATAGTTACATAGGGCGACATTTCCCAACATTACAGTTTTTTGGTCTATTTTGAGCTCTAACCACTTTTGACGCCATATTCTTCAATGTAAATGAACTCTCGTACACCAAAACTAAGCCATTATACGCCAGGCATGACACATTGCAAGGCGCCTAAAAATGATAAGCTGTGCGCCTCCATAACAAAATGCGCCTATTGAGGCGCATTACATATACTAGTAATGATACATTATGCGCCTCCGTTGCGCATTACATCACTACCGATGATACGCTATGTGCCGTGATTTGTGCAATGCACCTATTTAGGCGCATTAAGATTACCTAACGCCAGATTTTTTAGATAATCGGACTTTCTGGTGCACTTTACACTGATTTAATGCGCCTAAAAACTGCTGTGGCGCTGCCAAATTTCAGACATGTAACCAATAGGTTGTAAGGACTAAAAAATACAGACGTCCATCCAGTTCAGCCAATTGTCCTCATTTTAGGGAAAACATTCCTTCCCGACTCCAATCAGAATAAATCCCTGGATAAACGCCCCTTTTCCAGAATCTCAGTCACTACAACTTGTTATATTATTGCATTTAGAACTGTATCCAGACCCTTTTTGAACCCTGTCAGTGAATTTACTATGACAAGTTCTTCTGGCAGAGAGTTCACATGTTCTCTGCTACTTACAGTAAAGAATCCCTTTATATATTTATGTAGAAACTTTTTTTCCTCCAGATGTAAAGGATGCCTCTTTGTTCTGGATACAGTCCTGGGTATAAATATATCTTGAGAGAGATCTTTATACTGACCTTTAATATATTTATACATATTTATTATGTCTCCTTTTAAGTCTCTTTTCTCTAAACTAAATAACATAATTTGACTAATTTTTCGGTATTGTAGTCCATCCAGTCCTTTTATTATTTTTGTTGCCCGTCACTGAACTTGTTCAAACTCTACAATATCTTTCCTGTGCACTGGTGCCCAAAACTGTCCACAATATTCCATCAAATTCTAAAAATTTTAACAATAAAAAACGAGGATTTGTTCTAGAGCCATATTCACAATCTGGTTACTATTACTGCATTAATGGTGGTTCATCATGTGGTTTGTGGTGTTAATGATTTATTGTGTTTAAGTGGGCAGAATGCCTTATTCTGGCCATACACATGGATTTGAGAACAAAAAATGTGCAAATATTCATAAGGGGCCTCATGTATTAAAACTGTCTAGGTCTAAGCCTTTCTTTGTTGGCCATAGCAACCAATCAGAGCTCCTCTTTAATTTTATATAGCGCTCTGAAAAAATTAAAGGGGGGCTGTGACTGGTTGCTATGGGCAACAAAGAAAGTCTTAGACCTAGACAGTTTTCATAAATATCCCCTATAGTATGTAAATTATAACAGCTCCTATACAAAGTACTATTTATTATCGCCCTTAAAGGGATATTCCTATCTTTTAAAGTAATTGCATTTCGCTAGACCACGTATCAAACCCAAGGCCCGCCACATCATTTTATGTGGCCTGTGAGAGCTTACACAAAGCAATCATGGATGGATAAGGTTTTCAAGAAGAAAGAATGGTTCTCCACTTTCCCCGGAGGACACAGCCAACACTTGGCAGAAGCATTGGTGCATTGGGACTGAGTGCCATTTTGGATTTGGCGCTCCGTATACCTCTATACTGCTCCATTTAGCAAATCACAGGTGGAGGAATAGCTCCAACAGCCCTAGACACTCCCCAAGGTAAGAAGCTTGATGCTAAAATGGTGATAGAGGCTGCCTAGCACTGACCATCTGGCGCACCATAACATCTCTCATGGAACAATTTCAATTACTTTATCAGCAACTAAGAAAAAATGTTCATACACCATACAAAGCCTGCTGGGAGACTTCAATTTGGTGCACAATATATCTTGTGTAACTCCTGTCCGTTTATGGATGAGGATTGTATGTCATAGGGTGTCTCAGGTGATTTAACAATATGCGAAAGGGGGTTCTCTGATTTTAACAACCCCTGTTTGTTAGAAGGGTCCTTTGACAATTTAGTTGATCACATAGTGTCCTCCTACTGGGACCCCATTAGTAAGCTATAATTTGTGTGGAAATCTGGCAGTAAGGATACAGTTTCCCTGCAGCACCACCACAGGGGAAATATGTCATTACACAGTGTCCATTCAAATCAATGGGTTGTCTGTAATAGGCAGGACAGGATATGTAAACAAAAGTAGGAAAGATCCAGGGGTAGCGTGAAAAGATGCTTATTTATTTCTTAATCCAGTGTTGCCAAGGTACAAAAGATAAATATAAAACCAACGCGTTTCGGGCTCTGCGTTATTGGCCCTTGTTCACGGTGTGGGCATCTTGAAACAGCTGCACCGCTAGTTTTCAGAGAGTCCTGTATTTCAGCTTATGTGATTTGTGGTGTTTTCTTTGCATCCCGAACAATTTTCCTGGCAGTTGTGGCCGAAATTTTTGTTTGTCTACTTGACCGTGGTTTGGTTTTTACAGAGCCTCTGTTTTCCATTTGTTGAATCTGTTTGAACACTGATGGACTGACATTATCAATTCCTTGGGATATCTTTTTCATCCCTTTCCTTTTTTATACAGTTCACTACCTGTTCCCGTAGATCCGCTGACAATTCTTTTGCTTTCCCCATGACTCAAATCCAGAAACGTCGTGGGTGGATTGAAAGATGCAAGAGTCGTCAGGATCCCAGGAAAACTCCACTCAGGAGCTTTTATGCCCATGATTACAAGCAAAACAGGTCACAGGTGAGGATGTTTACCTTTAGTAGCCATTCAAACCCATTTGGTATCAACTTTCTGTGCAAGTTATCAAGCCCAAATCACCACGGAGTATGTGAACTTTTGATTCAGCGTCATTGATATTTTTGGTTGTCATTATGATTTAAAAAGAGAAAACACAGTAGTTTGACAATAAATGTCTTTACCCAAGCACTAACCATGAGTGGAAGAAATGTTTTTGTGTTATCATTCATATTCTCTGAAAAAGGCCAAGAAAGCAAAAATTCTGCCGGGGTATGTAAACTTTTGAGCACAACTGTAGTTGTTGGCTTTCTGCTCTCCAGTTCTACTATGTGGGTTCCCTGTTATATGGCAGTATTATTGGCACAGATGCGCCTGCGACCCTTGTCCCGGGTCGCAGGCGCATCTGTGCTCCGGACAACCTAGCGGAGCCCCGTCCCGCATGTCGGGTGTCGGGGTTGCTCACCCCAATGTCCCGCCAGCGTTCACCTTACCCGCCAGCTCTGTAGCTGTCTCCGGTCCGCGGCGGCTGGGGCTTCGCCCTTAGGGACTGCTCCTATTTAAGTCCGGGCTCTTTCCTGGCAGCCGTGCCAGACCTTAGTGTTTAATGCCTTTTGGAGGAAAGCGTTCCTAAAGTCTAGTTAGTCCTGTATCCGTGTTGTTCCGAACCGCCAGCTTACGTTTACCGACACGAACCTTGCCGCCAGCCCTACCTTTGCTAGTCCACGTCTACGAACCAGAGCCGCCGGTCCTGACTCTGCCTGTCCACTGACCACGAGCTGCTGACGAATCTGTTACCACGCCTACCTTGGCGCACTGGCAGGCAAGTCCCGCCGAGTGGGAAGCGACCTGTGAGATTCCCGCCGCTGCAAGTCCATCCGCGTTGACGGCGGGCTCTGGTGGAATACCGGGACCTACTTAGATTCGCTCCTGGCGTGGGCTTCACCATCGCCTGGCGGTGGTCCAGGGATCCACTACCAGACGTTACAGGAGGATCCGGCCATGGATCTCGCCAAGGTTGCCATTACCCAGCCTGGCGGAATCTGACGCCCGTTGTTGCCCGCCACTGTCACCGCATACTCGGTTCACAGGCGCAGCAACTGACCCAGCTGTCCACCGTGTTGCAGCAACTCGTCAACGCCCAGCACAGAATCTTTCCCGCCATCTCCTGTGGTTGTTCCTGTTTCTACGGTTCCTGTGGCCCTGGGGGGCCCCAAGTTTCGGTTGTCGCTTCCGACCAAGTACAACGGAGACCTGAAACTCTTGCAAGGGGGTTCATCACCCAATGTTCGATGCATGCTGGAGCTGATTGGCCACTCAGTACCTGTCTGAACGTGCGAAAGTGGCCTTTCGTGTCAAGCTGTTCTCAGGAGGGACTGGATGGGCTAACCTCTGTGGGCCAGGAAACACCCGGTGCCGGCGGTGACCTGAGTCGTTCCTCAGGGTTCCCGCAGTGTCTTCGAGGAACCAGCCGTGCATCCTCGCCTGGGGCAGCCTTCTAAAACCTTCGCCAGGGGGACTGTCTGTGGGAGACTACGCGGTGCAATTCCGCACCTTAGCTCAGAACTGGTCATGGGAACGAGGCCGCCTGTGTGCCACTTCAATGAAAGGGCTCTCAAGCCGAGTTACGGACGTCTTGGCCGCTAGAGACCTCCCATCTTCCCGCCGTGACTTGATCGGTTGGCTACCCGCACTGATTTGTGCGTTCTTTGAGAGGTAGAGGAAACTTCGGGCTAAGAGCGTTCAGCTAGCCAACCTCGCTGGTTTCCCGCTACGGCACCGGGTGTGTTCCAGAGGCCTCCTGCGCTACAGTCGCCAACCTCCACCGAGGCAGCCCATGCAGATTGATTCGGGCTCGTCTCACTGAGCAAGAGTTTGCCCACCCAGCGGAAGCAAGGGAACTTGTGCCTCTACTGTGGCAGCCAGACAACATTTCGGCGGGTTGTCCCAAGCGTCCAAGCATGCCGGGAAAAACTCCCGCACTAGGTTCTGTGGGAGAGGCATTCCTAGGTGCAAACTCCCCTCTCACGGCTTGCTGATGCAGTGCAGGTCTTGTTTGAAGCTGGAATCTGTTCCAAAGTCCGGACGTTTTGGTTCGGGGCTCTGCCGGGACTGTTTCCATCAGTCTTGGTGAGACAATATCATCTTCCGGGGTCCGCCTGAGAACCCACTCGCTATCTCGTCTGTCAGCGGGAGCTGCTCAGCGCACCCATTCCAGTTTGCCACCAAGCCACTGTCCCTCCACGTGTTGGTGGCGCTACATAAAGAAGAGATCTCCTTCTACGTGTTGCCTCGCTCCTCGTCGGCGGTCCTCTCGGATTCCATGGCTGCGGCTCACTTCTACGCTGGGTCTGACGTCGGAGAAGTAACTGTTGGGTGGGTCCCAACTGTCGGGGAGGGGTGTTTGGTTGGCACCGCGCCCGGTGCTTTCTGCTCCCGCTCGACCCTTTCGTGAACCGCCTGCGGTCTGCTGCCCGAGTTTATGGACTACGCTGATGTGTTCTCTGGAAAAACAAGCCGAGATCCTTCCTGCGCTTTCGTCCCTTGACTGCACCGATTTGAGCTTACTGCCTGGCACCAGTCCTCCTGGGGCAGAGTCTACCCCTATTCGTTCCAGAGACACAAGCCATGTCGGAGTACATCAGGGAATCTCGGCAAGGGGCTCATTCGGAGTCCATTTCTCCTGCGGTGGGGGCGGGGGTCTTCTTCGTAAAAAGACGGACGGTTACCTTACGGCCTGATAGACTACGGGGTGCTGAACAAGATCCCCACGGTAAAAAAATCGGTACCCCTGCCGTTGATCACAGAGCTCTTGGACGTCTGCGAGGGCGAGGATTTCTCCAAGTTGGATCTGAGGAGGGGCCTGAAACTTGGGTCCGAATCCGCAAGGGCGGGTGAATGCAAAGATGGCCTTAACCACCAGGGACGGGACTTCGAGTACCTGGTATGACCTTCGGACTGTGTAATGCGCCCTGCGTCTTCCAGGAGCTCATGAATGACATCTTCCGAGACCTCCTCTACACCTGCGTAGTGGTTTACCTCGATGATCTCTTGCGCCTGTACTCTCCTAACCTCGAGAACCCACCCGCAAGGCCATAACCATCAGGTGTTGATGCGGTCTCCGAGAGAACCATCTGTATCCAAGAGGGAAGTGCCTCTTCTTTCACAAATAGCCTTCCGTTTCTGGGTAACATTATTTTTTGCTGGCACCAAGGCCTACAGATGGATCCCAGCGAAACGTCAGGCGTTTTGCAGTGGCCACGCCAGTCGGTCTGGTGACATATCAGCGCTTTCTGGGCTCTACTATCGCTATTCATTTCCCCACTTACTACGCTAGTGGCTCCGATAGTTAAAAAAAAAAAAAAAAAAAATAAAAAAAAAACACACACAAAAAAAAAAAAAAAACAAAAAAACTGGGCAACTACAAAGAAACACGCCAACTCACGCAGCTGGCCCTCCGAAGCTGAAGAGGCATTCTCCAAGCTCAAGTCTGCCTTTACCACAGCTTCTATCCTTTTCCTGGCAGCCTTGCCGGATCCTTAGTGGTCATGTCTTTGGAGAAAGTGTTCCTAAAGTCTAGTCTAGTCCTGTCTACCGTGTACCGAACCGCCAGCTTAGTTTACGACCACGAACCCTTGCCGCCAGCCTGACCCTATGCTAGTCCACATCTACGAACTGAGCTTTCCTGAACTCCTTGCCTGTCCCCGACTACGAGTGCCGACGGTATCTGTACCACGCCTACCCTTGGCCGCTCCCACGCAGGCAAGTCCCGCCAGTGGGGAAGCGCTGTAGATTCCCGCCGCTGCAAGTCCATCCCGCCTTTGCGGCGGGCTTGGTGATACCGGACTACTTAGATTCCGCTCCTGGTGTGGGGCTTCCACCTTTGCCTGCGGTGGTCCAGAAGGATCCAACTTACCAAGGGACCGTTACAATTATTTATACAGTACCTTTAATTATTGCTAATTATGCTGCCGTTTTAGTTTGTTATCATTAGGTGGTGGGGCCCCCCTTTTTATTTTGGTAGGGGGGGCTTATGAATTTCAGTTAAGCTGCTGGTGTCAGACATTCTTTTTATCCAAAAAATAGCATCAGCATATCCAATATTTGATTTGAAGTCTCCAATTGGTACAAACAGTGCAAAGCTTCGATCTCAACAAATGAGTCAAATAAGTCTCGGCAAGCATGAGACCTATCTGAACTTTTTTGTACCATTTAGATTCTTGAAATAAAATAGTGGGTAGGCCAACACCATTGTTTGGATTTTCTGGATGGAAGTGAAGTTGGACAGGGGCGTTGCTATGGTCCCAAAACATCCGGGGCTCGGGCCCTTAAGTTTTTCTGAGTAGGGCTGGGTGCACACGCCATTTTTCAAGCCACATTGTGAGCTGCGGATGTGTTTTTCCAGAGAAAACCTTCTGTTCCTGCCCTTTAATTTTCTGCGCATTCCACATAGATCCCGTCCATCTCCTCAGCAGTCACTATACAATGGAAACCAGCCCTGACAAATTTGCATTTTCAAAACCTCTCACCTATGTAACGAGCGGTCCCGCAGCCCATGGATCGAGCTGCGGGCGCTCTCATGTCCCTACTGTGTCCCCTGGCTCGGGGACGAGTGGCGCCGCGGCTCGCGTGTGGGGCCGCAGGCACACTCGTTCCCCCGCGCCGATCCACTTACCCCGCCACGCTCCTGCTTCCACGAGGTCTCCTGCCGGCTGGCGCGCGCGTCCCCGCTCCTTAGGGCGCGCGCACGCCAGCTCTTTCAAATTTAAAGGGCCAGCGCGCCGGTAGTTGGTTGATTGCCGGGCGCTGACCCTATATATTGGTGACGCCTCCAGCACGTCCCTGCTGGATCTTTAGTGCCCGTTGCCTACAGAGAAAGCGTCTATTCTAGTCTTGTCCTGATTATCGTGTACCGAACCTTCTCGCCTACGTCCCACGACCACGAACCTTTGGCGCCTGTCCTGACCTTACCGCCTGTCCCCGACTATGAGCCTGCCTTACGATTTTGTACCACGCTAACCTCGGCTGCCACTGCAAGCAAGTCAAGTCAGGGGTAGCGACCTGGTAGACTCCCGCCGTAGCAAGTCCATCCCGCTTTGCGGCGGGCTCTGGTGAAAACCGGGACCTACTTATACTCCGCTCCCTGGCGAGGCTTACATCACCGCTTGCAGATGATCCACTACCACACTCGTGACAACCTACATATCACCAAATAATACACGGATACATGGAGCAAATATACCAGACAACTCATTGTTACTAAAAAAAACATACAGAACCAAGACCCAAAACTATTACTACTTAAGGATCAAATAAAACTGCCAGACAATGACTGAATGCGACCACCACATGTGACTATCAGCTGTACACAGGCTCTGAAGACATATATTACCGCTATACAGTGATCATATAGTGGTAGATACTAGTTGTATGTAGGCTCAGCAGAAATATAAGTGATTACACTGAGTTACATTTTGTGACTTACAGGAGACGTCTCTGAAGAGTTGTTCTCTTTCTCTTCTTCTTTTCCATCTGTCCCAGACACCATGACGACTTCTCCCGGCCACAACTCTTCACTGAAAAATTTACAAAACAAACATCTTAGATTCCTCACTGTATCGGCACTTCTCTAAAAATTCCTATCTCTGTACAAACTCCCCATCTATAGCACCCAAATGGTAATAATTACCCCCTTGTGTCCCAAACGGCTATGGGGCTCCCACTTTTGCACAAAGTTTTAGTCTTGTTTTGTAAACCAATAAAGGAAGTAGTGAAATTCCCTGAGACAATATGTAGGTACACCCCCAAACTAGGTAGGCAGTCCTCAGGTAGGTAAAGTTATAGGTCCCCCCAATAGGTACGTATCTCGTTCCCCTATTACGTAGAAAGGTAGTTATATAGGCCTCAGAATACAAATATAAGTAGAAATATAGATACCTATTATGCAGTTATATAGGCCCCTGTAGGTAGTTATAGGCCCCTGTAGGTAAAAATTTGCCCACTGTTGCCAGATTATTTAGCCCTCTGTAGCCAGTAATATGCCCCCTGTAGCCAGGTTACTGCCCCCTTAGCCAGTAATATGCCCCCCTGTAGCCAGGTAATATGTCCCCCTTAGCCAGGTAATATGTCCCCTTTAGCCAGGTAATATGCTCCCATAGCCAGATAATATGCCCCCATAGCCAGATAATATGCCCCCATAGCCGGTAATATGCCCCCTTTAGCCGGTAATATGCCCCATAGCCAGGTAATATGCCCCCATAGACAGGTAATATGCCCCCATAGCCAGTTATATGCCCCCATAGACAGGTAATATGCCCCAATAGCCAGTAATCCCTTAGCCAGTAATATGTCCCCATAGACAGGTAATATGCCCCCATAGCCCGTAATATGCCCCCATAGACAGGTAATATGCCCCCATAGCCAGTGATATTCCCCCATAGACAGTGATATAACCCCATAGACAGGTAATATGCCCCCATAGACAGGTAATATGCCCCCATAGCCAGTACTATGCCCCATAGACCGGTAATATGCCCCCAAAGCTACTTACCGCAGCACGGTCTGCGCGTCCAGGTCCGAGAGCTGGTGAACGGTGTAAGCGGCGTGACGTCACCACGCGGCTTACGCCGTTACGCGGGGTTCGGGACCTGCCTCCTCCCCGACTCTGACTGCGCGGCCACTGTGAAACGGTCACGCAGTCAGAGAGATCGGCGGGTGGTGCCCGCACCAAGGAGCGCTCCAGGCCCACGGCAGCGGCCTGGAGCCGCAGAGATTCCGGGCACAGGCAGATTTATTCGGGGCACGAGCCCCGAATAAATCTGCCTAGCGATGCCCCTGAAGTAGGGTTAATTCACCTGGCATTCTGATGCATGCAACTTCTATTTCCTGAAAAGAAATTCAGTGCTGTCCAAACTAACCTTCAGTTATTTGTAAGTCTTTATTTAACGCATGAATCCAGTGGCTCTGTTCATGATCGGGGTTTAATACATATGAAAAAGATCAAACTGAGTACAAGTGTAGTACATAGCTATGTCAATGGCATGGTAAATGCATAGATGGTATCCTAAACCTGAGGCATTACAAAAAAAAAAAAAAAAAAAAAAAAAAAAAAAAAAAAAAAAAAAAAAAAAAAAAAAAAAAAAAAAAAAAAAAAAAAAAAAAAAAGGGGGGGGGGGGGGGGGGGGGGGGGGGGGGGGGGGGGGGGTGGGGGGGGGGGGGGGGGGGGGGGGGGGGGGGGGGGGGGGGGGGGGTGATTTTTTAGGTAAACGGCAAGGGTTTAAAACCCATCGTTTTGTTAAAAACCGATGGTTTTACAATTGTGGTATTTGGCACGGATTTTGCGATCATTTTCCGGATTGCGGCCAGCCCTTTAACATTGAACTGTACTAGATTCAGTTGTAATATAGTGGATCAAAGAACATGTTCTAAATTGTTTTTGAGGATGGCGGTCGTAAAATATGACAATAGAAAATACGAGCTATATAGACTATAGCTCAGATTTTCTATGGAGATCTACAGTTGGATTTTTGTGGATTCTAAATACTGAATCTACTTAAAAATCCAACCAAAAACCAGTGCTTTGGAAACAAGGCCAATGACATGTCAATTTTTGGGACAGATCCGAAAGACGGATTCGAAAGACGCAGTGAGACACACATCGGCGATCACTCGTGTGAATGTCGATGCGTGTTTCATATTAAAAGCAATGTAAATCACATCGCTATTTATTAGATACGTGTTTGGAGTCGCAAGACAGATCCAAACGCATATCTAAAACCGTATGTTCACATGGACTCAACACGCCGTGTGAACATACCCTTAGAGTTATAAGCTGCCCATTGAAGACAGCCATAATGCTTATGTGGATCTCAGTAAAAATGAGTTTGACACACTTGATCTAGAATATGCCAGCTACAGTGGGAGTCTGACCTCTGGGACCACTATAGATCCAAAGAATGAGGGACCCAAAGTACTAGTTTAGGCTGTGCCTCTTGCACTATTGTACCCTACACAACTGTGCCCCAGCCCAGCATGTACTGGGCCATTCAAATAAATGGGCCAAGTAGCAGTTCCCTGCACAGCCTGGTGATTGCACCGAGGTGCAAGGATATATATTATTATTATGTATTTTAAAGCATCACGCGCTGTACATTCAAAACATAGGGTGACAGAAATACTATAAGTCCGAATTACAATGGCAACACTACTTGACTAACAACTGCTACATAGAGAGGACCCTGCCAACAAAAGCTTCAAATCTGCTAAGCTGGCACTACTCTCAGGATCAGTAGGGTCCCAGAGGTTTGACACCCACTAATCAAAAAGTAGTACTGGCAAACACTTCATAAAGTTTGAGCTTAGAGTCTGAAAGAGAATGCAAGTGTATCATGACTGTGATGGTTTTAAGGGGCTTTGGAGCTTTACTGCTGAGGTCCCAGATCACTCACTCTCTGCCCCTGCACTTGTGATAAATGTTTCCTTTAATTCCCCTAATATATTTAGAGAAGCTTTCTGTGCTGATTTTACCAAGATCAATATTAGGATCAGTGAACTGATGCTGAGATAATAAGTCTCCTGAACACTCATTTACATAGGATTTGTAATCATGGACCTAGTTCAGTTTAGCTGCATCAAGAAACAATTTATCCAACTAGCACCTCAAGATTTTTCCGGATTGCAATTCTGCAAACATTATTGCCTAGCCTTTAAGGGTGCTTTCACATGGTGCTTTTTTGACACTTTTTTTGTGCAGGAAGGCACCGCAATTAATGTTGTACATTGCTGCACAAAAACACATCCAAAACCCGTTAAAAATGCACCGTGTGAAAGGCCCCTAAGGGTATGTTCACACAGGGTAATTTCGGCGCCAAAATTACGGTAATACATAGTTCTCTCAGAGGACTATGGATTACGCCTCCTCTCCCCGCTCGTACAATACGATCGTATTGAACATATGGGGAGATAAGGGACATGTCAATTACTTGCGGCGAATACGTGCCGCGAGTAATGAATGGCAATGGGGCCGGCGGGCTGTCACCCCACCCCACCCCCACACCGCGGGAGTACGCATATATTGGTGCGCGCTCCCGAAACACACGTGCCGCAGTACATCGTGTGGACATACCCTAAGGGGCTCACCTAATGAGTCAATCTCAAGCTCCCCACTATGATCCAAAATAAGGAGACGTTAACAAGGTGTATTTCACCTGCTCAGCCATTCACTTAAATGGTTGAACGTAATACAATCCCCACAGCATTTGTTTAATACATTTTTGGGTATATTTTACATGCTGTAAAACAGACCCTGATATGAATTCAACAATGTTCAAGTGTGATTATATTGATTTCAATGTAAAATACGTATTGTCGTTAAGATGATATGTATTTTACATATGTTTTTGCATTGTGCAAAATGGATCCATACAAAGAAGGGACTTGTCAATTCCTGATTCGTTTTATGCATTGAAAAGCCCATAGAAACAATAGGAATACGTTTTTGCAGTCCAGGAAACGTATCCAAAAACTACCACAATTTATGGGACGTTTTTGAATGCGTTTAATGCAAAAAACGTATCCAAGACGCCTTGTTAACATACCCAAAGGCAACATAAACAAACGACTTCCACCTAGTATTATCTAGAGGGACATAGCAGAATTACAGTATTTCATGGGATTTTTAGGTGAGTATTAACCAGATACTACACATAGGGCTACATTTACACAGCATTTTTTTCTGTCAGAAAAATATGTCTTGCAATGCTTTTAGCTTTTCACTGAGTTTTTCACCTTCTTTGGATGCTTATTTTGTATTGTTGGGAAATAAAATTAGCCCCTTTTCAATTACCGATCCTGACGTAAACATTTTGTTATGTGATGCCGATTTAAAAGCTACATCAGTAAAACATGGAATATGCATAAAAATTGCACAGGTACTTATGTATCCCCACTCAATTCACTCAACGTACAACCCATTTGCCCCCCATTTTTCATTTTCCTCAAGGAAGTGCATTTAGCACAACATGCACCTCGGTTCTTCCCATAAGAATAGCAGACCACAAAAAAAGTCAGTGGGTCCATCACAACCGGCACTAAATTTAAACTTTTCTGTTCAGATGGCGAAAAAAAGGGTAAAACAAGGTTAAAGGGAACCCAGGGGCATACCAATTTATGATTTGCCCCCCCCATTTTCATGGACACTAATTATCACTTTAAAAAACTCATGTTTTTATGTAACAATATTTTTTTTTTACTTTTTAGTCTAAACTGTAGAGCCCGTCTAGGCCAAAGGAAAACTGTCTATCAAAACTCACTTTATGCCCATGCAAAAATCAACGCTCCCCTTTCCCAAGCACTATATAAAGGGGCGCTCAATTTGGTTGCAGGCCAAAAGTGATTTTAGACCTAACTTTTTTCATACTGTGGCCAATAGGCAAAAATTTATAGTTTTTTTTTTAAAAATTTTTAGATTTGGAATAAATTTGAGAACTGACTGTAAACCATCCCCATACACCTCAAAAAGAAAATCTGACCCCTAGTTTACACAGCTTGGATTTGGATGTTTCGATTTTTTTTTGTAGCTTTACTTTGCAGATTGGCAAAGAGATATGACACAAAAAAATTTTTCGAGTTCAGGCCGAGCCAAACGCCGAACCCAATGCTGACCTGGACGCCGAATCCCTTTAAGGGAAAAGTCAGGGGGTCGGTTCGGAGAAAATGCCGAACTAAACCCCTTTCCAACGGTTTTGGCTAACCCATTGGCCCAAAGGCAGAAAAATGATTTTTCAAAAAAACTTAAAAGGGAGATAATTTTTGCTTTCTTCTCAACCTTTGTCTTTAAAACCCCCCCCTGCAGGGACTCGCAAAAATTAAAAGGTTTTTCCTTTGATTTGACAAACCCTTTAAAAACTAATTTTCCCCATAAGATATTGCAGGGATTCTGTTTCTAGTGTTCTCTCTGCTTATCAAGAACATTTTATACAAGACTCCTGGGAATTTCAAAGCAACTACTGAAACTTAAGCCCCTCCAGTTCTAAGAAGTCAACTTCAAAAATCACATTTATGCAGTAAAAGATTTATTGTAATAGTAAAGCTTTCAAATTGTTACCAGTGAGACATAGAAGGAGAAGAGAATCAGACAGTAACCTGGCGATTATCACAGCGCAATCTACTTTAAAAACCTTATTTTTGGAACATCAAAACCGTCTCTTTTTATTACGGCTCTAAAGCGAGAAGCTATTTGATGCTTACATAAATCCTAGATGCTAAGGAACCTACGATTAATATTCCATGGGTGATAACATTGCCTTTTTACCTTTCCATCTCCTTTCACGTACAGAAAACAAATTTAGGTGCACATTAACTGCAATTGGAATGATACCATCAATTTATCACATTATATTTGTTATTACAGATGCCTTTCCTGGTTTTATGTAATTGGGGTAAATCTTTTTCCCTTTAATTTAAAAATTAAAATGATTAAAATTTACTTACGTTTAAACTTTTTTGCTGTAAATATTATTAAACAACCCCAAAAAATCACCTTTCAGATTTTTTGTTTGGTTTTCAATTTATCCTCTCTGCCTTCCATATTCTGCAGGTCGCTACAATTCCGATGATACCAAATTTGTAAAGTTTTCATTATGTTTTAGTACTTTTAAAATAATAAGCACTTTTTCTATTTTTAAATTTGCACTTAAAGGGAACCTGTCACATAGGTTATGCCCCCCTTGCTGAGGGCAGCACAAGCTAGTGTCAGACCTGCTGTTCCCGGGGCACTGTGCCCCTTATTCTGTAAGATGCAGCAGTTTTAAGAGCATTTACCTCTCAAATCTTTTTCATGATAGGGTTAGCTCCACCCACCAAAGACTAGCTCCGCCTACTGACAGTTATTCACATGTTTCTACCTATTCAAAGTAATAGGTTTATCAGTTGAAGTGGGCGGGGCTATCCTCAGTTGGGCGGGGATTGAAAAAAACTGACACTCTGAAGGACTCTTTGAATGACTCTTCTGGCTGAAATCTGCAGAGTTGAGCATTAAATAAAACGAAAACTACAGCATTTTACAGAATAAGGGACACAGCGCTGGAAACAGCAGGTCTGACACTAGCTTGTTCTGTCCTCAGCCAGGGGGGCAAAAACTATGTGACAGGTTCTCTTTAAGCACCATTTTCTGCGACCAAGACTTTTTTTGTCTTTCAATTGCTAGTCCTTATTGAAGACTGAATTGTAGTTTCTATTGGTATCATTTTTGGATATGTGTAACTTTTTAATCACTTTTTATTCCAATTTTTTTGGGATGTGAAATGACCAGAAGACCACAGTTTTGGCGTTTGAAATGTGTTTTTTTTCTGTGGTGTTCGTCGTATGGCATAAATGATGTTATATTCTAATGTATCAGACTTTTATGAGTGAGCTGATAACCAGTTATAACTTTTTTATTGTTTTTATTTGTAAAATTGGAGAAAGGGGCAATTTTGAACTTTTAATATTTTGAATTATTTTTTATACTTTTGAAACGTTTTGGGTTAACTTATACAGTAGGTGAAAAAAGTGAGTACAGCCCTCACATATTTGTAAATATTGTATTATATAATTTCATGGGACAACACTGAAGATATGACACTTTGATACAATGTAAAGTAGTCAGTGTACAGCTTGTAGAACAGTGTACAATAACTCAAACAACAGCCAGGTGGATTTTAGAGACCTTGCGCTCCTCCACTTTCCGTTTAAGGATGCTGAATAGATGGTCAATAGGGTTTAGGTCTGAAGACATGACTGGTCAGTCCAGCACCTTTACCTTCATTGTCTTTAGCAATGCAGTGGTCCTCTTGGAGGTGTGTTTGGGGTCGTAATCATATTGGAATATTGTCCTGCGGCCCAGTTTCCGAAGGGAGGAGATTATGCTTTGCTTCAGTATGTCACAGTACATGTTGGCATTAATGGTTCTCTTAATGAACTGTAGCGCCACACAGCTGGCAGCACTAATGCAGCCCCAAACCATGACAGTCCCACCACCATGCCTGAATGAAATTCACACTTGTCTTTGTACTCCTCACCTGGTTACTGCCACACACGCATGACACCATCTGAACCCAAAATAATTTTAAACTTGGTTTTTTGTCAGACAACAGGACATGGTTCCAGTAATCCATGTCCTTAGTCTGCTTGTCTTCAGCAAACTGTTTATGGGCTTTCTTGTGGATCACCTTTTAGAAGGAGGTAACTGTAGTTATAGGGACACCTAAGGCAGCAGAAGGTAAAAGATTTGGGGAAACAGGAGAACTTGATTGGAAGTTTTGTAGCAGGTGGGAATAGATTAGGAGCATGCTGGAAAAGCAGAAGCCAAAAACATCTAGATGACAAACTCTGCAGGGACAAGTCTTGGCTGGAAGAAGTCTTCATGGTGATCTGGTTTAAAAGTAGAAAAAAAAGGGAAAATTATTCCAATATGAGAAAATGTTACCTCTGAGTTACTGGATTATTTGCACTTTATTCACCTATATTCAGAATGCCTTGGTAAAAGGGATATCTGCCACTGTATGGTCCCTGTGTGGGGTAACATTGGTCTTAGTATAATGATTTTTATTCTGCAACAGAATGGTGTTTTTATTTAGTCACTATGCAGGAGTGACTAATATGTAGACATAGTGTGAAGGTATTATTATTTATCAATACACAGTAAGGTAACATTATTTTAACCATTATGACAGTTGAAGTCTCCCATTCCTCTAAATTGGGATTGCAGCAAACCATGCATATGGTCCAGAAACAATATGTAATGGCTGAGTTGAGGTGTGGATCCTCTGGACCACTGCAAGCGGTGGTATAACTCATGTCAGGGAGCGGAGTCTAAGTGGGTCCTGGCTTTCAATATAGCCTGCTGCAAGGCTGGTCAGGCTTGCTGTGGTGGGAGACTACCAGGTCGCTACCCCGATACAACTCGCTTGTGGTTGCAGCTGGGTGCAGTGTGCTACAGAATTGGCAGGCAATCGTGGTTGGTGACAGGCAGAAAGGTCAGGGCAGGCAGCAGGCAAACAAGGCCAGTGGACATAAGAAAGGATCAGATATAAGGCAGAATGGGACAATTAGGAACACTTTCTCTAATGGCTATGACACAAGAGATCCAGCAAGGCAGAAAGGGAGTGGCCAGAATATATAGGGCCAGTGGCCGGCAGTTATCCAGTTACCAGGACGATGGCCCTTTAAATTTTACTAAGCAGCTGCGCACATGCCCTAGGGAACAGAGATGTGCGTGCCGGGCGGCAGTAACACAACGAAGTGAGTACTTCTGCTAGGGAGCAGGAACACAGACATGAGCACCACCCATGACACAATAATAAATGGAACAGATTTTTAGTAACAGAAATGTCTGCTCTGCAAATCTGCAGCCTAATGAACTTTTTTCTTCCCATAGGACAGAATTATCATCAGGGTCAAGCAATCCTGAAGATACAGTAAAGTTATTTATGAGTGCACCGATGGACTCATTAAAGTCCAAATGAGAAGAGCTAAATAAAAGTGGCGAGTAGTTCTATACTCCAAAACTTGTTTAAAAGTAATACTCCAGTTGAGTCACATTATCCAGAGTAACCCTTCTATGAATCACAAGCAGCACCTAGACAGTCTGAGAGTGACTAAGGTCTTGATAGGTTGTCACAGATATATGGAGCCATGTTGACTGCATCCCACAGCTACAGAGGGTGCGTGGGGGAGAGTCCAAAGAGAAAACACAACAATCAAGGTGGTCCCACAGATGCCTAATTGGGTTTAAGTCTAGAGAATTAGAGGACCAGAGTAGTACTTGGAAGTCTTGGTCATGTTCTTTCAATCAATATTGGACATTTCTAGCCATGTGATATATCTTATTGTTTTACTGGAAGAAGTCATCCACCTGGGGGAAGACAATGAGCATGTATGGGTGTACATGATCGGCAAGCATGGATTCATGTCGAAATCAGTCAAGTGTGCCTTCCATGTGGATGAATGGCCCAGGGAATGCCATGAAAACATTGCCTAGACCATAACGCTGCCTCTGTCAGTTTGTGTTCTTCTAGCAATGGTTGCAGGGTGTTTGTTTTCAGATGTTCCTCATCTGACATGGCAACATCCATGTATTTGACAATGCAGGAAACATGACTCACGGCGGAAGGCAGATCTTTGTCATGGTCTGGATTACCGGAGACAGGAGCTGAATCTGCTTGTTCACTGTTGTGGATAGCATAACCTATGCTGGGGAGCAGAGTCTAAGGAGCCCCTGGTTTCCACTAAAGCTCGCCGCAAGGCAGGTTGGACTTGACGGCAGGGAAGTCCCAGGTTGCTACCTCCGACATTGGTCCTTGAGGTGATGTGAAGGTTAGCTTTGTACCAGAGCATGAGGCAGAGGTGTAGTCGGGAACAGGCAAAACAGTAGGGCTGGTGGCAAGCGTGCAAGGTCAGGTTCAGGTGTGAGATCAGGACAGGGTCAGGAACGTAACAGAGGGTTGATAACAGGGAGGCAATCAAAAATAACACACAGGAACAGTATACTCTAAGAAATGTACACCAGTAACTGGGTATAGGATGGTGGGAGAGGTGTTCTGAAAAAGCCCATGGTTTGAGGTGGTTTGCTGAGCAGTAGGTGGGTGTCATACAAAGGCCCTTTAAAGCCGCATGCATGTGACTTGACAGAGAGGACCAGAGGAGCAGACAGTAGGCAGGGACGCCAGCTGGGAGCTAGCAGGAGGTGAGTTGCAGGCTGGACAGAGACAGATGAATGGGCGTGACCGCGGCCCATCCCATTACACTTTGACAATCAGAATCAGCCTTTTTGGCTGATGCTGATGCAGTGACCATTTGTCTGTTTTGTAGCCCTGGACACAGTAGGGTACCTGATCAGTTGTTTTAGACACACATCTGGTAGCCCTCTGATTCATTTTGGCAATGAGCTGCTCCACTGTATGGGGTTGGTCTGCCCTCATTCACCTTCACAGCCGACATTGACCTTACACATCAATGACACGTGGTGCTCTGCTTTTTCCATTTCACTTATTCACAATGGTGCCATGTGTCCACTCACAATACACTTTCACCACAGCAGCACTAGAACAGTTCACTAACAGCACAGTTACAGAAATACTGCCATCCTAGGCCCAAAAGCCAATGATCATCAATTTTTGCAACTCTGATAAATTATCCTTTTTACCATGACAGCAACAAGGGATATGTGTGTAGACAGCCTATCACACACCTTATATACGTCATAAAGGCTCAAAGAAGGCTCTGTTTAGAACTGAAACGTTGCTGTTTGGACACTTATAAATTCACTTTTTTGAGTAAGTGCTGTATACTTTTATATATATCTTATATAAAGTTGTGCTCAAACGTTTACATACCACGGCAGAATTTTTGCTTTCTTGGCCTTTTTTCAGAGAATTTGAATGTTAACACAAAAACTTTTTTCCACTCATTGGTTAGTGGTTGGGTGAAGCCATTTTTTGTCACACTACTGTGTTTTCTCTTTTTAAATCATAATGACAACCAAAAACATCCAAATGACCCTGATCAAAAAGCCACCTCAGGTGACTCACCACTCTTCACCAGCTCCCAAGGACCCTGCCCTGTGGAGCCCCCACCTTCGCCAGACCGATCAATTCAGATTGGGAGCCAAGCCGAAACCTGACTCACCCACCAATTTACACTGACTCCAAGGACCCCGTCCCACCATAGCAAGCGACCCATGACTCCTCATGATCGCGCCGCCCCCATCAGCACCAACGCTCATTCCAGACCTTCCCTAATATCCAGGGACCACAAATCCAAACCGACGGCATTTAGGTGAATACCATCATCCCTCCAAAAATTCCCATCTTGAGTTCCCTCTGGCGCACAATAAAACCGCCGTTCCTTGCAACAAAACGCGCAACCGTCTGATTCACCTTCACCCGCGCTCGGTTCAGACCCATCACTGAGTCCGCATGATGCCACGACCATCGCCACACCATGTCTGACCAGACTGTAACCAAACCCGGGTACTGCCTCCATAACCGTAACAGATTATACCGAATGTCCCTAATTAATTCCCGAATCGGGCGATTACCCAAATCGTTCCCACCGACATGGAATACCACAATGTCCGGAGGGCGATCCCACAGGGCAAACTTCTGAAATTCCGGCAAGACCTGGTTCCACTCCATGCCCCGCCTTCTGATCCATCGAATCAATCGTCGCAACCTCTCGTGGGACTCCAAGCTGGAGACCGCTCGCCCGTTAAGCAGCCTGCTGTGCTCCCCATTGCACAAATGAGTGACCGAAGATCCATACCAGCCGGCGGGACCCACCTGAAAAAGAACCAAAAGCAAGACCGAAGAGAAAAACAGTCATGAAGAGAAGGGAGAGACGAAGGGGGAGTGAAGGGGAGGGTGGGGAGTGGAAGGGAGAGGGGCGGGGTTCGGAAAGAAGGGGAGAAGGGGGGAGGGGAATGGCATCAAAGAAGCCCGAAGAAATCAGACCAACTCAGCACCCAATACCCCCACCGACAACCCAACCAGGGTATGACCCTCCACCACCTCTAACACCACCTCCCCCATCCCCTAATTCCTTGCACTAAGCTGCTGCTAAGTCATACCTGGAGGCCCCGAGCCAAATGCGGTCGGATGTAAAGCCGGAAGCGATCCGACTCCCACCTACCAATACTCCTAACCGCCGCCGCATCCATCCCCCGACTGGCCGCCTCTGTCGCCGCCCCGATCCGAAATGAATGTGGCGCGAATTGAGAAGGATCCAAGCCCAAATCAGCCAGACAATGCCTAAAAACCGCAGTGAATTGGAAACGAGACAAAAAGGTCCCATCCTCATGCGCCAACAATGGCCCACCTGCCATCGGGCGCCCTACCTTATATAATTAAAGGCAACGCACCGGACACATTAGAGCGCCCTTAACCTGTCCAATCCACAAACGCTTCCGCTTGCCCCTCTGATCCGTCTTAGACTTCCTAACCCATCCAAACCGTCCTCAAACAGTTGAACATCCTCAGCCCGAAGTCCCCCTGACACCCGCTTGCTAGGGGAAACCAACTCCCCGATACGCAATGCGCCGAAAAACGCTAAAGAAAAAACAAGCCAAAATAGTCCTTTTACAAATTCCGAGGAACACACCACCCCCAACCTACCACCCAGGCGCTCCAGAAGCTAGAATACCATTGGTCACCGGCCATCAACCGAACTATGCCCCCGCCTAATACCCTTCAAGGCCTGCATAACCCAAAAAGACTTTGTAACATCACGACACCCCCGCACTTTAAAACCATAAGCCAGACCCGCAACCAAACGCGACACCTTCGAGGCCAACCAACCCTCATTCACTGCATGACCTATAAAGCAGAAAAGAGCAGCTGCCTTTTCCTCCTCGGTGGATACCGGACCCAAGCCTTCCAACCAGTGCTCCCACAAATACCAAGAGGCAGAATATGAATCCGTCCCTTTGGTAAGTGAAGACCTGAACAGCCTGTCCGCGGTATCGTAACCACGCTTCACAACTCCTTGGGGCATTCCATGCCGATCGGCGTGCATCTGGGGCCAGGTTCCGAAATCGCTGCCACTGTGAACGAGACAGAACATCAGCCAATTCGTTCTGCACACCTGGCACATGAACTGCCACGACCCACAAGTTCAAACCCAGACACCGCAGCACCAGATGCCAGAGCAAACTAATCACCGGCGGGGAAGAAGCTGACAAAGTGTTGATGGCCTGAACCACTCCCAAATTGGCGCAATGGAACTTAATTTTCTTATTCCGCAGCCTATCCCCCCAAATTTCCACCGCCAGCACTATCGGGAATAACTCCAATAGCGCCAAATTCCTGACCAATCCCGACTCAACCCAAGCCACCGGCCAAATCTCGGCACTCCATTCCCCTTGACAGAACTCCCCAAACCCGACGCTGCCCGCCGCATCTGTAAAGATGTCGATTTCTACGTTACTCACTGCCTCATCCAAAATAATGGACCGACTATTATATTGTGCCAGGAAAGACTACCATACCCTCAAGTCCTCTTTCAGGTCCGCCCTCAGCCTAATAAAGCCACCAACCGTCGACAAAAAACCCTGCCCATCGGAATAATTCGACAAGCAAAGTTAAGTTTGCCCAACAATGGTTGCAACTCATGCAATGTAATCTTATTTACCGCCAGTGCTCTGCTAACTGCCCCCTTCATAACCGCCAGTTTGTCTTCGGGTAACCGACATTCCATCGCCACTGAATCAACCCGAATCCCCAAAAAATTAAGGGACGTAGCAGGACCCTTGTTCTTGTCCGGGACTAATGGAACTCCAAAGTGGCCCGCCACCCACTGCATGTTAGCCAACAGCGACCCACAAACCTCAGAGTCCGATGGGCCAACACAGAGAAAATCATCCAGGTAATGAATGATGGATGAAACCACAGAAACATCCCGCACCCATTCCAGAAATGAGCAAAATGCCTCAAAATAGGAACAAGAAATGGCACAACCCATTGGCAAACACCTATTTGCAAAAAATGCCCCCTCCCAAAAACACCCCAACAACCGCACGCTGTCCCCATGAACCGGTAACAGCCTAAAAGCCCCCCTCAATGTCAGTCTTGGCCATCAACGCTCCTTTTCTATACCGCCGAACCCAGCGAACCGCAGTGTCAAACGACGTGTACACTACCGAACACAACTCCGGGTCAATCCCGTCATTAACCGAACAACCTTTCGGGAAAGACAAGTGATGAATTAAATGAAATTTATTCGGTTCCTTCTTCAGAACCACTCCCAACGGGGAAACTATCAGGTCCGCACAAGGCACCTCCTCAAAAGCGCCCGCCATCCTACCTAACTGAACATCCTTGGCCAGCTTCTCTGTAACAACCTCCTGATGCAACATTGCAGACCTCAAATTTTTTAACATTAAAGGAAGCTCGTGCACCGGAGCCCGCTGGTCGGGATACCTACTTAGGTAAGGCTCCATTGCGGCTACCCTCACTGGCGTCTCCCCCATGCACATTCCCTGAGCCTCTCCCTTTTCTTTTCCGCAAACCATCTGACGCCCCATGGGAGCCTGCGCTGCAGATTGAACAAATGCGTTTAAACCGACAGCCGCACCTGAATCTGCACTGGTTGTCGTTGAACTGCCAACAGACTACAGCCCTATTCCCGCTCTGAGCTGACCCACTAGCCAACCCGGCCCCCCCTTGCTGCCCGGAACCACTGGGCCCGCCCTAAAAGGAATGACCGTACCTTGTCAGGGCCATCACTTTCAGCCACAGCCCAATATCTTTGTGGTCCCAGCGTATGGACGGGCGAACCGCCTTCCGCTGCCGGAACTGCTCATATCTGAGCCAAGCCTGGCCCCCGTACACTCTATGAGCCTCCCCGATCGCATCCGAATAGCAAAATAACCCAGAACAGTTCTGCGGCGCTTTTTCCCCTATAACACTAGCTAAAATTGCGAATGCCTGCAACCAATTTTGAAACGTCTGAGGTATCAGACGCCACCTCTTTTTCTCCTCTTCCTCCTTTTTACTTACAAACCTCTTATCCTTATCTAGATTGAAGTTTTCAAGCGGAAGGAGAGAAAAAATCTCGACATACTCATCTTGCAAGATTTTTTCTCTTACCTCCTTCTTCAAATGCGCCCCCAGTGGGCCCTCAAAACACACGTACACTTCCCCCTTCGCTTTGTCGTCCAAGCGCACGCTATCAACTTTATCCAATTCGGTCGGCACTGACACCGTTACCCCAGATCCAGCGCTCCTGCCAGAGATACCCCCACTCTCCACCCCGGCTAGAGGAACCACTGCACCAGACGACGCCGACCCCCACGCCGAGACTGGCGACACCTGCCCACCGAACACCATAGGCCCCGGAAACCGGGCCATAAATTCCCTAATACTCCCCGCCAGTTCCTGCGACGCAGGAACTGGGCTAGACCCGCAGGGGTCCTGACCCAGCCCCAAACCCTGCCCCCCCCAACCTGGCGGAGACACAACAGACATGGAAAAAGACTCACCAGACTGCGCGGGAGCTGTGATCCCGTCAGCCATGCCAAACGATCCCTGAAGTGGACGTCCCGTCGCCTGCCACTCCGCGTTGCTTTCCCGATCCAATGCCTCCACTTGCATTGGACCGCTGACCAACCGGACCGCTGACCGAATCTGCGCCGACGACCTCTGCGATTAACCCTCCGCTATCCTGGAACCGCCGAAATCCATGGAAAACCGTCCTCCAGAACCAGGTGCCGGACCGACATCCGCACCGCTATCAGCTCCGCCCCAGCACCAGCCGACGCAGACGACCGTCCGTTCCTCGACGACTCCTGCTGGGCTGCCTGACCGGACCATCGCCAGAACCGCCCACCGTCTCCACCGCATCACCGACGACAGGAGCCGCGACAGCAACCCCCACCAAGCTGTGTCGGTTACTGCCGCGCTCCGCTGGGCCCACCCGCCTTCTGTGATTTCTCCCAGGCCGAGCGACGCGTGAACGAGCCGAAGCATGCTCCACCCGGTCTGGAGGGTTCCCGGAGGGGCTCCGAAGGCGCATGCGGGCCCTGGGGGTCACCTCAGGGCTCAATCTTGTGGGTGGCCATGTCCGGCACCTGGGGTGAACGAGAGACTCAGGGACCACCCCAGCAGAAGCGGAAGATAAGGCCATGGAGCTACCTACAAAGCCCCATGCACCTACTGCTGCAGCCACTCCAAGGCGCAATCCCCCGCAGCTCTCCTGAGCTGCTCAAGAAACTCCTCCATACTTCAAAAGGGGCGCACTAACTACTAGAGAGCACGGGGCAGACACACTCTCTTGCTGGCCTCCGTGCTAACTGCTGCCACGCGGCGGTTATATACTCCACCCCCTGCACGTCGCGCGCCGCGCGTCAGCCCCTCCTCTATCCATGCCGTAGCCGGCGCGCTGGGTCATGTGGGGCCTCCCTTCAGGGCTGCGCCCCCATGTCCGGCCCCACTCTTGAACTGCGCACTTGAGATCTCCCCAGTGTGGCTCAATGATATTGAGCAAAAACGTACACATAGGCTGTATGGACAAAACATTGAACTTTACTTCATTTTTATAAATTGGTGCATAAAAGACATAGTTCTATGACGAACACCTTAGGCAATGAAAAACATATAAAAACGTGGCAGTACTTAGCTGTATAGCTTCTCCTGTTTAGGAGGTGAGTGATAGTCCCATAGTAGACTAGTAGGAGCCGATCATGCTGAGTTGCAGCCCAGTGCCGCCATGCAATGACGCGACGTTTCGGAAGGGAGAAAGGAAGGCGTGCCTTCCGAAACGTCGCTTCTTTGCTGGGCGGCACTGGGCTGAAACTCAGCATGATCGGCTCCTACTAGTCTACTATGGGACTATCACTCACCTCCTAAACAGGAGAAGCTATACAGCTAAGTACTGCCACGCTTTTATATGTTTTTCATTGCCTAAGGTGTTCGTCATAGAACTATGTCTTTTATGCACCAATTTATAAAAATGAAGTAAAACTCAATGTTTTGTCCATATGTGTACGTTTTTGATTGATATAGGGGAGTCTAAGCAAGGTACTCCTAACGGCTGGGACTATAATGTATGCACTGCTAATATACAGCATTGTTTGCAATTATTCAATGATATTGAGGTCAGGAGACTGAGATGGCCACTCCAGAACCTTCACTTTGTTCTGTTGTAGCCAATGACAGGACGACTTGGCCTTGTGTTTTGGATCGTTGTCATGTTGGAACGACCAAGTACGTCCCATGCGCAGCTTCCGGGCTGATGAGTGCAAATTTTCCTCCAGTATTTGCTGATAACGTGCTGCATTCATCTTTCCTTCAACTTTGACCAAGTTTACTGTGCCTTTGTAGCTCACACGTCCCCAAAACATCAGCGATCCACCTCCGTACTATACAGTAGGAATGGTGTTCTTCACCATAGGCTTTGTTGACACGTCTCCAAATGTAATGTTTATGGTTGTGGCCAAAAAGTTCGATTTTGGTCTCCTCCCTCCAAATAACCTTGTTCCAGAAGTTTTGAGGCTTGTCTCTGTGCCGTGTGGCGTATTGTAGGTGAGATACTTTGTAGCATTTGCGCAGTAATGGCTTTCTTCTGGCGCCTCGACCATGCAGCCCCTTCTTCTTCAACTGCCTCCTTGAAGGCTAGTTTTCAGAGAGTCCTCTATTACAGATGATGTGATTTGTGGGTTGTTCTTTGCAGCTCGAACATTTTTCGTGGCTTTTGTGGCCAAACTTTTTGTTGGTCTACCTGACCATGGTTTGGTTTTTACAGAGCCCCTGATTTTCCATTTGTTAACCAAAGTTTGAACACTGCTGACTGACATTATCAATTCCATGGATATTTTTTTGTATCCCTTTCCTGTTTTATACAGTTCAACTACCTTTCCCTGTAGATCCGTTGACAATTCTTTTGCTTTCCCCATGATTCACAATCCAGAAACGTCAGTGGCTGGATGAAAGATGTAAGAGTCTGTCTGGATCCCAGAAACTCACTCAGCTTTTATGCACACACACTGATTACAAGCAAACAGGTCACAGGTGAGGATGTTACCTTTAGTAGAGATTCAAACCCATTTGTGTCAACTTCTGTGCATGTTATCAGGCTAAAATCACCAGGGTATGTAAAAATCACAGTAGTTTGACAAAAAATGGCTTCACCCAACAAATAACCATGAGTGAAAAAAAAAGTTTTTGTGCTATCTTTCATATTCTCTGAAAAAAGACCAAGAAAGCAAAAATTCTGCCGGGGTATGTAAAGTTTTGAGCACAACTGTACTAACCAAGCCAGCTCAACATTTGACTTACTTCACGAGCTACGGGCTGTGGACATTAGGAAATAAGTGGTAGTCATGATAATGTGACTCAACTGTGAAGTATGGTAATGTTATTGAGACAATGGGTGGTAAAACAATATGAGATGAAAGAATTTTGCCCCTACATAATAGTATTACATGGTAAATGTATGACTGTATAATTCAGAGCAGGGATGACTCAAACTCAAATACACAGTGGGACAAAATTAAAAACTTGGATAAAATTGCTGGCCAACCTTGATATTTAGCAGTCAGTTAACTCACTGTGTCCTGTGGTCTTCAAGGTGCTTCTTATCTACTGCATTGTTTGGAGTACCCTACTGCCTGCAGAGATGCTGGGGCTGAGAAGGAGCTGGAAGGGTTACATGTTTTTCTCTGTGAGCTTCTCTTATCTTATCAGTTATCCCGCTGTCTTCTGAGTTGTTTTTCTTGCCACCTGGTGCTTCTTGGCTATATATAAGGGTAAGGGGCTGAGTTAGAGCAGTGTAATGACAGCCCCTGGCTTCTTCCTCATCTCCTCTGTACTCTGCCTGGCCGTTACTCATTGCAGGCCAGATGTGGCCCCCGGGCCTGAGTTGGAGATCTTTAATTAGAGACTGTGTATAGTACAACAGAATGTACTAAGCAGAGGTTGTGGCTGCTTTTCTCCCTGAACACCGACAGCCACACCATATGCTCAGCAAAGACTTCAGTGCAGTACACAGGCAGGACAGGATGCACAGTGCACAGGCAGGACAGGATGGTCCAACAAACTTTGCTGAGCATAGGATGTGACTACCGGTGTTCAGGGAGAAAAGATTGCAGTCTTCTCTCTAGAAGCAGAGACTAGGAACAATTCATTCCAAAAACTGACAGCCACATCTCCTGCTCAATCTGCTGTAGAAAGAACTATAAGAAGTGGTGGAAATAGCAGTGAATATTCTTAAATTTCTTCAGAACATCCATGGAAGGTCCCTGCATCCTGCTACATGAACAATAGTAGGAAGAAGTATTTACTCTAAAAATATATTTTATCTGTATAAGCATGAAAACTTAAAGGGAACCTGTCACATAGGTTATGCCCCCCTTGTTGAGGGCAGCACAAGCTAGTGTCAGACTTGCTGTTCCCAGTGCTGTGTCCCTTATTCTGTAAGATGCAGCAGTTTTAGAGCATTTACCCCTTAAATCTTATTCATGAGCAGTTGTTAGCTCCACCCACCAAAGGCTAGCTCCACCCACTGACAGTTATTCACATGTTTCTACCTATTCAAAGTAATAGGTTTGTCAGTTGAGGTGGGCGGGGCAAGCCTCCGATTGGCCGGGTTTGAAAAAAACTGACTCTCTGAAGGACTCTTCGAATTACTCTTCTGGCTTAAAACTGCAGATTTCAGCACTAAATACACGAAAACTACAGCATCTTACAGAATAAGGGACACAGAGTTGGAAACAGCAGGTCTGACGCTACCTTGTTCTGTCCTCAGCCAGGGGGGCAAAAACTATGTGACAGGTTCTCTTTAAGATTGTGCACAAAATGATGACAATTAATAATAATAATAATAATAATAATAATAATAATCTTTATTTATATAGCGCCAACATATTCCCCAGCACTTAACAATATAGAGTGTATAAGCACAGACAAACCAGACATTACATTATAAAAAAGCTACTGACAAATGAGACACGAGGTGTGAGGGCCATGCTCGCAAGAGCTTACAATCTACTAGGGTATATGGGTGAAACAAAGGGTGACAAGTGCTTGGTTTACATGGTCCAGCCATGTTACATAAATATGGTGTAATATACATAAAAAGTGGATGAACCTGCCATCCCAACCATACATCTATACAGAGATAAGTGCCTGTGGGTGCCAAAGTGCAGGGAGTGACGAATGTGTGACAGAATTTTGAAGGATAATAGTTAGAGATCTTGGTAGGCTTGTCTAAGAAGATGAGTTTTCAGAGCGCACTTAAAACCGTGAGGGTTGTGAGTGTGCCTGATCACACGGAGTAGCATGTTCCAGAGAACTGGTGCAATACGTGCGAAATCTTGGAGACGGGCATGGGAGGTTCGGATGAGTACAATTAAGTTAAAACTATTCTGTACCCCTCTACTTACCATCTATCATTCCTATCTAGCGCTGTAAATATGCCCCACATCCACTTGCGACCTAAATATGTTTTTCTCCCAGAAATCCCCATTCATATCCTCAAGGGCGTAGCTAAAGACTCATGGGCCCGGGTGCAATACTTCAGCTTGGTGCACCCCTACTCTCAGACATAGTCTGTGTACCAATACGTTTCAACAACAGGTTCCATACTTGGCATGGCAGATGTCTGTGGTATAGCGTGCTGTGGAAAATTATTTCTATTAAAAATAATTGTCCAATAGAATAAAATTAATTTCAAATGGGGCCAAAAAAACCAAGTTATTTAGCCAAAGTTTCCTCTTGCCTCCCTCCCTCCCCCCAAAAATGTTGTGGGGTGAACAGGAAAAAAAATGCAATTGTGCCTTCTGTTTTATGGGTTTACTTTTTGTTGGAGTCTATGCTAAACAGTTTCATTGACATGGTATTTATGTTCTGTGGATGTCAGTACAAGGGCCACATTATCACCACTATATAGTGACTAATACCATCATAATATTACTGACAAAACCTGTATAGCAAGACCAATAATACCAATAACAACAATACACAATACACAATAACAATCTGTCAGGAAAACAGCCTAGTCCGCCGGCCCACTCGAGGGATGACGGCCTGACTTGGGGTGTATCTCGACGTTGCACGGCCCCCTAGGGGTGCACAAGGTCAGCCAGATACTGTTCCACTGTTAACCCCTGTCCACACGGGCCCAGGGAGACGAACAAGCTGCCACCAGTTCTCTCGTTTGGTTATAAGACCGGACCATTACCGACTTATAACAGGGCCAGGAACCAACCCTTGGGTAGCTATATATTATAGACCGAGTACTAGGCGTGTGAGGCCGATGATCAAGACAGACTAACTCAGATTAAAGTTTATAGATTTAATTAGCTTTGGAGGGCACACTAGACAAATATATACAAAAGGATTATAATATACAGGAAGAGTCAGAGGTGCACATACAATTCTGGGTTACAGACAAAAGGCAGTTCAAATGCGTCAAGTTACCTTTTCGTTGGCTTGGTTCTGAGCTCACAGATGTATGGTTGGGATGACAGGTTCATCCACTTTTTTGTATACTACCCCATATTTATGTAACATGGCTGGACCATTGTAAACCAAGCACATGTAACCCTTTGTTTCACCCATACACCCTAATAGATTGTAAGCTCTTGCGAGCAGGGCCCTCACACCGCGTGTCTGATTTGTACGTAGCTTTTTTATAATGTAATGTCTGGTTTGTCTGTGCTTATTCCCTCTATATTATAAAGTGCTGCGGAATATGTTGATAGATAGGGCCCCTTCTGGTAGGTAGGCAGGTAGATAGGACCCCTTCTAGTAGGTAAGTAGATAAGGACCCTTATCGTAGGTAGGCAGGTAGATAGGGCTTCTTATAGTAGGTAGGCAGGTTGATATGGCCAGTTATAGCAGGTAGGCAGATATATAGGGCCAGTTATGATAGGTATTTCCCTCCTCCAGAATAAAAAAATAATTAAAATAATACTCACTTTGGCTCTTCAGGCTGTTCCCCAGGAATCTGCCGGAAGACAGAACATATTCTATCTTTTGGTGGAGGTCCAGCGGTTAAGAAATCCAACAGCAGAAAATCTGTGCTGTGTAGACTAGAGCATGGATCATCTATTGTGGTCTATGAGGAACTGGTTACATTCAGATTTTCAGCAGATTCTAAATACTGAATGTGATGAAAATCCGGACAGAAACCAGTGCTGTGTAGACATAGCCTTAGGCAAAGCCTTGTACCTAGGCCAGGAGTGTAAGGGGCCAAAAACCACAGTGCGGCGATGTTAAAATGCTGTCGGATTTTCGACAGTATTTTAATATTAGCTATGTAAGCATAGCCTTAGACTCCCACACTGCCTGGTACTTTTTCAGATGTTGGGTAGTGGCCAAGATGCTACCTTCACAGGTGGACCAGCCTTGTCTTCACTCTAACTGAGGCTCCCACTTCACACTTAAGTGTTGCTAGTTAGAGTTGCAAATATCCTTCCCAACTTTATATGCAATGTCCTAAAACGAACATATATAAACCAATGAAGAGGTAAATCACACTAGAACAGTGGTGGCAAACCTATGGCACACGTGCCAGAGGTGCCACTCTGAGCTCTCTCTGCTGGCACGCACGCCAGGCTGCCCACTTGCTGCCTTTACTATCGCTACTAATAAATACAAGGATCTGCAACATCACAGCAATATACTTTTACATACAGAACAAGTACTGAGACCTGTTATTTGTTCAACATTTACTGCGGGATTGTGACCGGCGCTGGACCCTACCATCTGTTTGACCAATGAAATCATTGAGGGCTCGGGGAGGGGGGAATCAGAGGGGCCCATCACAGGGCTTCAGGTGGCTCAGAGGGGGCCCATCACAAGGGCTTTGGGGGGGCTACTAGAAGCCTTATGTAACTACTTAAGGAGGCCCTATCTACCCAACTACCAGAGCACCAAGAGGGTAATTACTTGGCGCACTATGGATGGGGAGTTTTGTTTGTACTTAGAAGGGAAGGGACACAATTAGGAAGATGATAGAAAAGTTAGGTGTTTGTGTTGTAAATTCTGCAGGGACCAGTGGTGGCCGGGAGAACTCATCATGGCGGTCTGGACCAGATGGAGAAGAAAAGGGAAAGGAACTGTCACGGGTGGGCCTGCGACCCCCGTCCCGGGTCGCAGGCACACCCGTGGTCCCTGCACGAGCGGCACCGCCGCCCGCATGTCGGTCGGTGGGCACGCTCACCCTTGCGGCCGGGTCCCTGCCTACTTACCCGGCTGCACTCCTGCTGCAGCTCCAGTCTCCCGGCGCGCGCCTCCCCGCACCCTGACATTTAAAGGGACAGTGCACCGGTAATTTGGTAGTGCCGGTCACTGAGCTTTTATATGCCTAGCGCTTCCTGAGTCTTGTGCCGGATCTTTAGTGCCATTTAGCCTATAGAGAAAGCGTTCTTAAGCCTTGTTCTGATTTACCGCGTACCATACCATTTGCTTCCGTTCCTCGACCACGAATCTTGCCGCCTGCCCTGACCTCCTGCCTGTCCACAACCACGAACCACTGCCGCATGTGCTGACCTCCTGCCTGTCCCCGACTACAAGCCTGCCTGACGATTTTGTACCACGCTACACCTCGGCTGCCTCCGCAAGCAAGTCACGTCAGGGGTAGCGACCAGGTAGACTCCCGCCGCAGCCAGTCCATCCCGCTGTGCGGCGGGCGCTGGTGAAAACCGGGACCTACTTAGATTCCGCTCCCTGCCGTGGCTTACGCCATCGCTTGAGGTGGTCCAGAGGATCCACTATCTCCGACCGTGACAGTAAGATCCGGCCATGGATTCCGCCAAGGTGCCTCTGCCGCCCGACGCCGACCTCACCACCATTGTGGCTCAGCAGTCGCAACAGATCGCTCAGCAAGCCCAGCGACTCAGCCATCTCTCCGCCATGATGCAGCAGTTCCGCTCAGCAGCAGCAACCCGCACCCGTGGCTCCCGCCGCTCCTTCGGTTCCTGCTCCGACCGCTGGTCCTAGGCTCCCTCTGTCTATGTCGTCCAAGTTTGATAGGGACTCCAAGGCTTGCAGGGGCTTTATCACCCAATGCTCCCTGCATATCGAATTAATGGACAACCAATTTCCTACTGAACGGTCAAAGGTGGCGTTCGTGCTCAGTCTTCTTTCTGGGAAAGCCCTGGCCTGGGCTACCCCCCTCTGGGACAGGGACGACCCAACCACGGCCAACCTTGTTACATTCCTCACCGAGTTTAGGAGTGTTTTCGAGGAACATGCCCGGGCATCCTCTGCCAAGACCGCCTTGCTAAACCTGCGCCAAGGGGACTCATTTGTAGGCGATTATGCCATACGTTTCCGCACTTTGGCTTCCGAATTATCGTGGAATGAAGCGGCGTTGACTGCCACCTTTAAGAAGGGCCTCTCCAGCCGCATCAAGGATGCCCTATCTGCCCGGGACCTCCCATCTTCCTTGAGTGACCTTATCTCCCTGGCCACTCGGATTGACATCCGTTTCTCGGAACGCCAGGAGGAGCTCCAGCAAGAACGAGAACAGACTAGACCCCGTCGTCTCCCTCGTCTGGCGCCAGTATTCCAAAGGCCGCCACAGTTGCCCTTTCCGCCTGCTGCCGAGGAGGCTATGGAAGTGGATAGAGCCCACCTGTCTGCGCCGGAGCTAACCAGAAGACGTGAGGAGAATCTTTGTCTGTACTGCGGCAGTTCAGACCATTTCCACAGATCCTGCCCACTGCGCCCTCAGCGTCCGGGAGACGGGCGCACCTAGGGTACGTGGAAGAGGCGTCCCTAGGTGAGAGCAAGGCCTCTCCTCACCTGACCATGCCTGTGATCGTCGACACTGGGTCAGGTTCCCAGTTTCACGTTGCTGCTTTCCTGGACTCTGGGTCAGCTGGAAATTACTTGGACGCTGCCCTGGTGTCCCAGCATAATCTCCGTGTGATCCACCTGGAAAAGCCCCTACTCATCTCCTCTGTCAGTGGAGAGATTCTCAGGGATCCAATTCGGTTCCGCACTGAGCCTCTGGACCTTCAAGTAGGGGTTCTGCACAAGGAGAGACTTGCATTTTACGTGCTACCCCGTTCTTCCTCATCAATTCTCCTGGGTCTCCCGTGGCTGCAGCGGCATGCTCCCGTGCTCAACTGGCAGACGGGCGAAGTCTTGAGTTGGGGTTCGGTGCGTCAGTCTCGCTGTTTGGTGGCAACTCGCCCGGTGCTTACCACTTCTCCACTGCCTACTAAGCCTCTGGCGGGCCTTCCCGCACCGTATGAAGCCTTTGAAGACATCTTCTCCAAGAAGACATTGCCGCCCCATCGCCCATATGACTGTCCTATTCATCTTCTGCCCGGGACATCTCCTCCACGGGGCAGGGTTTACTGCCTCTCAGTACCTGAGACCATGGCTATGTCTACCTATATCAAGGAGAATCTCCAGAAGGGGTTCATTCGCAAGTCCTCCTCTCCAGCTGGGCCCGGGTTCTTTTTCGTGGCTAAGAAGGATGGTACCCTACGTCCTTGTATAGACTATTGAGGGCTCAACAAGATTACGGAACCACTATCCTCTGCCCTGATCACGGAGCTTTTTGACCGGCTATGAGGTGCCAAGATATTTACTAAATTGGACCTATGAGGGGCTTATAACCTCATACGGATACGTGAGGGCGATGAATGGAAGACCGCCTTCAACACTCCTGACGGGCACTTCGAGTACCTGGTCATGCCCTTCGGACTCTGCAATGCCCCAGCCGTCTTCCAAGAATTTGTCAATGACATCTTCCGGGACCTCCTGTACACGTGCGTGGTTGTCTACCTGGATGATATTCTGGTGTTCTCCCCCGACCTCGAGTCCCATCAAGTTCATGTACGACAGGTCCTCAGATGTCTAAGGGCCAACTGCCTCTATGCTAAGCTCGAGAAGTGTCTCTTCCATCAGCAGAGTCTACCATTCCTCGGCTACAACACTTCCGACAGGGGCTTGCAGATGGACCCCGCTAAGTTGTCTGCCGTCCTACAGTGGCTGCGCCCCGTGGGTCTCCGAGCCATACAGAGATTCCTGGGGTTCGCCAACTATTACAGGCAATTTATACCACATTTCTCCTCGCTGGTATCTCCCATAGTGGCATTGACCAAGAAGAACGCCAATCTTAAGCTCTGGCCACCAGCTGCAGAGGAAGCCTTCACCAAGTTAAAGTCTGCCTTCGCCTCTGCGCCTGTGCTCTCTCGGCCAGATACAGAGAAACAATTTTTTCTCGACGTCGACGCCTCCTCGGTGGGGGCTGGGGCCGTACTCTCCCAGAAAGGGCCCAAAGGCAAGACCCTCACTTGCGTTTTTTTCTCTAAAAGTTTTGACTCTGCAGAAAGGAATTACTCTATTGGCGACCGGGAGTTACTGGCCATCAAGTTGGCCCTAGAGGAATGGCGGTATCTCTTGGAGGGGGCTCGTCACCCAGTCAGCATCTATACCGACCATAAAAACCTGTTATCTTCAGACGGCTCAACGCTTAAATCCACGCCAGGCTCGTTGGTCCCTCTTCTTTTCCCAATTTAATTTTCTCATGCATTTTCACTGTGGAACAAAATGTCAAGGCCGACGCTCTCTCCCGTGCTTCGGATGTGACTGGGGACGAGCCCACTTCACGGCACATTATCCCTCCAGAACGGCTCATCTCTGCTGCGCCTGTAAACCTACAACGTATTCCTCCCGGCAAGACATACGTTCACCCAGCTCTTTGGAAGAAGATACTGTCATGGGGTCATTGCTCCCGTATGGCACCCAGGAGTACAGAGGTCCTGCTCCCTCATCTCTCGATTTTACTGGTGGATGGGTCTAGTCCAGGATGTTCGTGAGTTTGTGGAGTCCTGTGCTTCCTGTGCCCGGAACAAGTTCCCTCGTCTCGAACCGGCAGGTCTGCTCCTTCCACTACTGATACCCAGCTGTCCTTGGACCCATGTGGGCATGGATTTCATCACGGATCTACCTCCTTCCTCTGGTAATACCGTGATCTGGGTGGTTACAGACCGGCTTTCAAAAATGTCTCACTTTATTCCTCTGCTGGGTCTACCCTCAGCCCCTCGCCTGGCCAGTCTATTTTTTCTACATATTTTCCAGCTGCATGGGCTTCCTCGGCACATAGTGTCGAACCGGGGTGTCCAATTTGTCTCCAGATTCTGGTGCTCCCTCTGCAACCAGCTACAAGTGAAACTGGACTTTTCTTCGGCCTACCACCTCAGTCTAATGGGCAGGTAGAGAGAGTTAACTAGACCCTAGGCTGCTACCTGCGCCACTTTGTCTCTGCGTGCCAGGATGATTGGTCCAGCTTGTTGCCCTGGGCCGAGTTTTCCTATAACTCCTTGGACTCGGAGTCTGCCGGAGCTGCTCCTTTCTTTATTGTCTATGGGCGACATCCCCGCCCACACCTCCCCCTTTCTGTGCACTCTGAGGTCCCTGCCATGGAGGAGCTGGTCCAGGACCTGACAGCTATCTGGAAGCAGACGCACCATTCTCTACTCCAGGCTTCCGCTCGTACCAAGGCACAAGCTGACAAAAAGCGAAGACCCCTGCCGATCTTTTCTCCTGGTGACAAGGTGTGGTTGTTGGCTAAATATATCCGTTTCAAGGTTTCCAGCTATAAGCTGGGTCCCCGGTTCCTGGGTTCGTTCGAGGTGCTTAAGCGCATTAATCCAGTGGCATACAAGCTCCGCCTTCCCCCCCACTATGCGGGTCCCGAACTCCTTCCATGTCTCTCTTCTAAAATCGGTCATCCTAAATCGCTTCTCTTGGGTACTTGCTCCTCCCACTCCTGAGGCCGAGGCCACCAATGTCTTTATGGTAAAGGAGATTCTAGATATGAAGAGAAGCGTTTTTTTCTCATTGACTGGAAGGGGTTCGGGCCCGAAGAGAGGTCCTGGGAGCCAGAGGACAATATTCTGGACTATAACATCATTCAGAAGTTCCTTCAGGCCAGAAAGAGGGGGAGGCCGAAGGGGGGGATACTGTCATGGGTGGGGCTGCGACCCCTGTCCCGGGTCGCAGGCACACCCTTGGTCCCTGCACGAGCGGCATCACCGCCCGCATGTCGGGTGGTGGCACACTCACCCTGCCAGCCGGGTCCCTGCCTACTTACCCGGCCGCGCTCCTGCTGCAGCTCCAGTCTCCCGACACGCGTCCCTGCTCCCTACGAATCTTGCCGCCTGCCCTGACCTTCTGCCTGTCCACGACCACGAACCATAGCCGCCTGTCCTGACCTCCTGCCTGTCCCCGACTACGAGCCTGCCTGACGATTTTGTACCATGCAACACCTCGGCTGCCACTGCAGGCAAGTCACGTCAGGGGTAGCGACCTGGTAGACTCCTGCCACTGCAAGTCCATCCCGCTTTGCGGCGGGCTCTGGTGAAAACCGGGACCTACTTAGATTCCGCTCCCTGGCGTGGCTTACACCATCACTTGCGGTGGTCCAGAGGATCCACTATCTCCGACCGTGACAGGAACGACTCATCAAACAAGGCGTCATCTGGTGGTCACTAAATATAACTACATGTTTACACTTGTAACTACCACTATATGGTCACTGTATGGTGGAAATATGGGGGGTGAGGATGAGGTTGGCAGGTGGGGGGGCAGAGACCTAAGCTGTAGGGGGCCCTAAAATTTCTGATGGCGGCCCTGTCAGTATGAAGAATGTGACAGTTGCACCACACACAACGTCCTGAGCAGCCATTACATTCTTTGTATTAACTGTGCTGCGGCCCCGTCTCCTGACGTCACCTCCCTGCGTCATGCCAAGGTCTCTACGCATCCAGAACCACAGTATTCGGGTTAAATTGCCGTGTAGGCACTTTGTGATAAATAAGGGAATTTTCGGTTGCAGTTTGAGCATTCAGTCTCTGAAAGGTTCGCCATCACTGCCCTAGAACATCATACAAATTGCTTTCAAGGGACTTTTTCCTAACAGTGTAATATGGATATGTGTACACCGGGACGTGCTTGGTAGACAACGGGACCAGTTACACATGAAAGGAAACCCTACTAATGTTGACAGTATCTATACCTATGACATATGTTTATGACTTTATATCACTTCTATTCTATATCTACTACATAACCAGTCAGACTAACCTTTTCCTACAATTATTGCTGTAATTACATCCCTTCTCTCTCAGCTCATACAGTGTGGGTACTGGCAGATCTGCATGCTTCTTTGAATATCCTTCTTCATAGAGAGCTTTGGTCACCAGAGGGCGAGCTAAGTACAGGCCATATTGAGCAACAGATTAGTTTAAACACTAATTACAGCACGCAGCATGCAGCGGCCAGGGCATTCGGAAGCTGACATAAGTAATCTTTTCTAGCTCCTTGAGGTAGTAATGCCACTAACTCATTCATGTGAAACTAAGTCTGAGCAATTGGATTACGGCGGAATAGCGCACTGGGCAATAACCAATTTGTATTCTGTACAGTGCACGACTCGTGGCAGCGTGTGGGCACGATTTAGCAGCACTGTCGTACTATAGAAGAACAGCCTGTTGTTGATAATAGTAGCTCTCAACCTATAGAGAAGTAGAACTGAGAAAGTCCGGGACATTTCTTCCAAGCCTGATTTCATATTAACTCTGAAAAAGGGACTGAAAATTCAGCAAATAGTATAAAAAGACACATAAAGTATTTTATTATAATGTAATCTCTATCAGTCTTTTGTAGGACTTTCGTTAGAGAACCTCTTACCTGGTTCCCATTCAATTAGACATATTATGGCTGGGGTTCCAGGGTGCAGCAACCACATGAAGATGAAACAGTGATGCCTTTGCAAACTTGTGCAACCAAAGTTTTGTCCAGACACGGATGACACACCATGGGACCCCAGCCTGTAGGATTTAATAACATAATTTTATAGATTGGATTTTGTCAGATACAACAATGTATACTTTTTTAATTTACTAAATAAAGTTTTTTTTTTATTGGGGAAACAGAGGTTTTGTGTTTGTTCTTTAGTTTTTTTTAGTTTTTCAAGCATTTTTTATTTTATTAGTTTTATTTTTATTAGTATTTTTGTTTAGTCCCAATAGTGAGCTAGAAAACAAGCTCATTTGACCAATCCATTGACAAGCTGTCTAGTAGACTTTGTCTCTGTGCAGGGCAGACACAGAAGCCATTATTTGGCTGCTGGGTGCCATTGCAACCATTGGCACCCCAGATCCACATTGTGCGGATGCTGATGAGTAACCGATGGCGCTCCTCCCTCTGTCAACCACATAGATGCTGCAGATGCTATTGACTGGGACATCTAAGGCTATGTCTACACTACATGGGATTACAGTCGGATTTTTAACTGGATCCAGTGTCTAGAATCCGCAAAAATACGACTGTAATCCTGTGCCATAGACTGCAATAGAAAATCCATGCTGTAGCGTACACAGCACAGATTTTCTGCTGTGGAATTTCTAAACCGTCCGCCGGAATATAGAACATGCTCTGTCTTCCAGTGGATTGCCGTCAGATTCCCGTACAGTCAATGTACTGGGCCGGTGGGAAATCTGAAAACCGACTGCATTTTTTTTGCGCAAACTCATGGCGCAAACCGCGGTACATTGATGTTAAAATGGCATTGGATGTGGATGGCATTTTAGCATTTGCTGTGTAGACATAGCCTAAGGGGTTAAATGACTGGGATCACAGCCAGCTCTAAACCTTGGATTAGGAGCTCAGTTGTACATTACAGCTGACTCTTGCTGCAAATGGTGTGGGCACAACTTGTGAGCCTGCAATATCCAAGATGTGTAAATCTACGATGCCTGTGAGACTTGCCAACCCTCCCAAGGGTTTGGGAGAGTTGGCAAGTATGGCCATGCTGCCCCCTAGAAAGCTCTAGTGGGGGCAGACTTTCGCCTTTGCAACATCAATGCGCTATACAGCTAATAACTGTAATTGGTGTAAATAATGATTATCCTAATATGTGGTGAACCCCCTCTGTTAAAGCTGTTTTCTTATTACAATGATTAGTGCTTAACATGTAGGGACAATTTTATTTTGGTTACGGCCATCTCTCCTCAAATCTCTTCTCTGTCTCTCTTTCTCTAAGCTACTGTCACTCACTCAGTCCACTCCATCCATGGTGAGTCATCTCCTGTAGAGTTTTATCTCTAGCTTCGGACTTTGGAAGCTTCTAATTTAGCCAAGGAAACACTCTTTAGAGCTTTACAGCCTGTGTAATACACAGACATGAGTGCAAGAGATTTATACAGTATAACAAGAATAGCTAGGAACAGCAGAGCTGATGTGTCAATCACTGCTATAGACCCACCCACAGCCTGAACAGCATGTGTGATTCTAAAGCTGGCTGTGGCTCTGTGAAACTGCATGGTGAGAAAACCCCTTTAAGTCGGGTTTACAAGTATCAGTTGTTTCATGCGGTTATGACCATGTTCACAATTATGCTGGTAAAATTGTGGTATTACTGGCAAAATCACATGCGGCATCTGCAGCATGAGAACCAAGCCTTAGGGTTAATTCACACATACTATGGGCCACATGTATGAAAACTGTCTAGGTCTGAAACTCACTTTGTTGCCCATAGCAACCAATCAGAGCTCCCGTTTCATTGCATATAATGCTCTGGAAAAATGAGAGGGGAACTCTGATTGGATGCTAAAGTGAGTTTTAGACCTAGATAGTTTTCATACATGTGGCCCATAGTATTCCTATTGCATTTTTTTTTTTTTTTTGCTGCAATTTTCAACATGATAAGTGCAACTTATGCAGCTGGCAAAGAGTGAGAAACAAAGTGTAAAATTACCTAAATCAAGGCTGGAACATAGGAAAGGGGCAATTATTCAGGGTCTTCAATCGTTCAGGGTCCTTCACCTCCCAAGTCCCTCCAGTGCCTCCCAGTTCCAGCTGTAAGACTCTTCAACAATACATTTGTCTTAATCCCGTAACGAAAAGGTCATTATCCAACTTTTACTACTAATTATTAATTAAAAGGGTGTTCTATGTTTAGAAAATGATTGTCAGTCAGGCAGATTACAATAAAAAACAAAAAACAAAATCTTTAACACTGCAATTTCGAGAGTAATAACTTTTTTATTTTTCCATCTACATAGTCGTATGAGGGCTTGTTTTTTGCGGAACAAGGTGTACGATTGGTGCTACCATTCACCATACCACATACCGTATATACTCGAGTATAAGCTGAGTTTTTCAGCACAAAAAATGTACTGAAAAATCCCTCCTCAGCTTATACTCGAGTCACTGTCGGCACTCAGTGCTGCACCCAATGGGTCCCCGGAGCGAGGGACCTCTCTCCCGTATAGCCCGGGAAATTTCCCCTTAAGGGGGAGGGTCAGTATTGCTGAGAATTGCCGGAGAGAGAAGAACATCACATGGGAGCAGGAAAAGTTTTTTTTTTTGCATGGCCCTCCTGCCCAACCCGCTCAGGGCCATACCTTATTTCCTGCCTATGGGGGCCCTACACCTGCCTTTTAATTACCTGCCTATGGGGCCATATATCCTGAGGGCTATTTGGGGCCAAACACCTGCCTATTACCTGCATGGGGCCTAATGTGGGCCATAAACCGCCTATTACCTGCCTATTGGACCATATACCTGCCTATTACCGGACTATAACCTCCCTATGACGACATATACCTGCCTATACCTGCCTATGGAGGACATATACCTGCCTCTACATACCTATGGGGGATATTAAACTGCCTGCACCTGCCTATGTAATTTTATTGAAATTTACCAGTAGCCGCTGCATTTTCCACCCTAGGCTTATACTCGAGTCAATAAGTTTTCACAGTTTTTTGTGGCAAAAGTAGGTGCCTCGGCTTTTATTCGGGTCAGCTTATACTCGAGTATATATGGTAATATACTGGGAAACCCCCCAAAGATGTATGTGAGGTGTAATGCATTTATGGAGTTCACTGATTGGTGTAAATGACATGCTACCTGTACTCTTCAGGTCATTACAATTTTGATGATACCAGATTTATAGCGTTTTCGCTGTTTCAGTGCTTTTTTTTAAAAAAATTTAACTTTTTATTTTATAATTTGCACTGCAGTGCCATTCTCTATTTTTCTAGACTGAAGTGCAGTTTTTATTGGTACCATTTTGGGAACAATTTATAAAAAAAATGCAATTTTTGGCATTGAGAATTTTTTTTTCTTCTACAGCGTTCACCATACAGTTTAATACATTGTACTTTTATGAGCCCGATGATACCAATTATGTGTACCTTTTTTTCTTTTTGTAAAATGGCAAAAGGGGGTGCTTTGAACTTTTATTATATTGTATATTTTTTAAAACCTTTTATTTTTTATTTATCTTGTACATGTAATCCTCCTAAGGTAGTTGACCACAAGGGGATGCGATTGCTTGTACACTGTTCTGCATGATTTATAATGGTGTACCAAGATGGTGCTCCCATTACTTCCTGCCTATGGCACGGACTAATAGGATCAGTAATAGGGAAGCTACGGGAGCCTTCATTTGGCTTCTAACTTTCAAAGCAAGTACTCGGCATCCTGCAATCTCACCGCTGGGTTGCAGATTTGTTTAGTCTAAAGGATTAAACATTAGCGGCGGGTGGCAGCTGAATGTAACAGCCCGCTCCATATTACCTTTCTGCCCCCACCATTTAAAATTACAGCGAAGGACGTGGAGCCGTTATACCCACTTCATTCCAGTCCCCGCTAATGACATCCTGATCATTGCTCAGGTGATGCTGCAGTCTATCACAGGTCACGTGCTGCATATGCAAAAAAAGACCCCGCGGCCTGGAATAGCCCTGAAAAAGAAAATGAATGTGATGTATGCTGGGTCCCCGGAGTGGTGGTGGAGCTGGGAAACACCAGGGTTTTAAAAAAAAAGTTTATAAATTTTTTATAACACCCCTAAAAGACTGAAAAGAGTATTTTTAAAATGGAGCACCTTTGGGCCCGTTCACACGGCTTATTTTGGGCACGGATTGGCGCCTCTGCGCCGGGTTTGGCCTGCGTCGGCCCAATCCGTCCCTGTCATTACGGAATCCACGCTCTCATAGAGAAAAATGGGTTCGTGCTCCCCCCGGGGTCGGGGAATCCCCCCGGGGGGAGAAAGTGACACTGCCATTATCCAAGGCGCAGATACCGCGCCGTGAATAATGAAAGTCTATGGCCGGTGGAGCGGCGCCCCGCCGCGCTACGGCCCCCGGCCCCGCCTCCACATTATTCACGGCGGAGTATGTGAGATCATCGCTCACAAATCCGTCGGGAATAAGCCGTGTGAACACGGCCTTTAAGTGGTTTTTCACTTCAGAACTCGTTAGAAGGATCCTTGACAATAAACTGATCACATAGTTTGGATTCCCTGCAGCGCCACCACAGAGGAAACTTAGAAAAATAAGGCCGGCCCTTAAAATAAGACCTAACGGCAGTCATTGCTATAGCTCCCCCCCATGCCATATATTAGCATTAGCAAATCATTTAAGTGCTATTGCTAGACATGATGGATTGGGGCCAATGATTCTAAAAGAAATGGAGTCGCAAGAAATTCACCATGAAACTCAGGGTTTGTTTAGTTGTGATGATGTTCCAGAAGATGTCTTTGAATAAATGTCGCTTTTTGTTCATAAATACGGGGATTGGTAAATGTACCATAGATTGTTGTACATGGAAATAGTCACAAGAAATTCTTGATGGAATTCAGCGTTTGGCTGGTTCTGCTGATGTTTGTGATGACAGGACTATGGTATATTAATACATGTTAATTTTTTGGTCAGCAATAAATGTGAATTCTTATTCATGGAAAAAAAAAACATCCCCGGAATATAAGACCTAGCGTGTGTTTAGGAGCAAAAATTAATATAAGACACTGTCTTATTTTCGGGGAAACAGGGTATCAATGGATCATTCATTTAAGGTGACATGTCCGAAAATTGGCGGTGCCGTGGCAGTTTTTAGGCGCATTAAATCAGTGTAAAGTGCACCAGAAAGTCCGATCCTCTCAAAAATCTGGCATCAGGTATATCTTACATAGTAAATTCAATGCGTCTAAATAGGCGCATTGTGCAAATCGCAGCACATAGCATATCATTGGTAGTGTATGTAATGCACCTATCGTGGCATATTGCGCAATGGAGATGCATAACATATCATTACAAGTGTATGTAATGAGACTCGATAGGCGTATTGTGTTATGGAGGTGCACAGAGTATCATTTTTTGGCGCCTTGCAATGTGTCGTGCCCGGTGTACAATGTGCCTAGTTTTGGTGTACAACACTTCATTTACATTGAGAATATGGCATCAAAAGTGTTTTTGGGCAAAATAGACAAAAAAACTGGTGTTTGCGTACTGTGGCATGTCGCCTTTAATGTTCAGGAGAACAGATCCAAAGAGTCAGAAAGGATCTTTGTAACAGCTCTTCACACTGGAGAAGAAATGAGGTTTGTAAACAGCGTATTAATCCAGAATTCCCTAATAGGGTATCTAAAACTGAGTTTAAGAATGTGAACAACAAGAACAACAACAAGAGTCACAGGCAGCTTCAGACTCACACTTCCTGGTCAGACTGTGGGTTCTATAGCAGTAATTTGCATATTTAGCTCCTCTATAACTAGCTGATCGTTACAGTGGCATAAGTGTAGGCAATTTAATCTGTAATTAAACAACACTACAGAACTCCAAAGAGTGAAAACAAGTGTATATCAAAGTTAACAAGCTAATCTTGTTAGAGATAAAGAATCTGCTTTGCCTGTCCATGGTGACGTTAATCCCTGCTCTCTGTCTAATCGGGAAGGGAGATATGGACAGTAACTTAGAGACACTTGTGGGCACTCAGAGCAGATACAATCTCTCTTATCTCCTGACTAGGGCAATATCAAAAGAGCAAAGTATTTGGCAAAAGTTTTGATTTACCTTTCCCTATCTGTTGAAAGCTAATATTTATAGTGAGAAAACTTAGACTTAGAGAACCTATCTTCCTGAGCCCCTAACTAAAGAAAAACTAGGGGCTGAGCGTGATTGATTATTACCATAGCAGGTGAAGGATAAGTAGTTGCCATATACACATCTAATTTCACTTACCTTTGGTTGAACAGAGGACTGAGCATGCATCAGATAGCAATGAAGCTGCTCCACACACATTGGAATATAAGTGGTCCTGTTGATCTAAAGTGTATGACCAGCTTATGTCAGTCACACATTTCATGACACTATTAGCCAGCAAGATTTTTCCCTCCAGGGGCCTACATCCATGTTGAGCCAGCCCTGTCCTGTTCTCCTTAGTGGTAGCTAATGGACACCATTATAACCCTATCTGCTGAAAATGGTGCTAGCAAGAGATTCCAGTGAGAGATGGTGTTTTCAAGCTCATAATACCTGTGTATGCAAAGATTTATGCTCGGAAGAGTTCATAACAAGGTTCAACATCTCCCATGGCCAGCGTAGTCCACATAGTGTGGTGTTGTGGCCAGCACTAGCAACATGACAGGGAAGAAGATTCCCTCTAGCATCATCACTCAAGGATCTGGACGCTGTCCTGCTGAAACGATCCAAAGCATTCCTCTTACAAATGCGAGGATTTATTTCAGTCTGTTTAAGGGCTCCCTTGTGTCCTGGATTTCTGTTTGATTTGCTCTGTATATTGTTATTCACAAGTATAAAGAATAGTCAATTAGTGGCAATGATGGGGGTCCTAATGGAGGAACACTCAGCAATCCAGTTGTCTTTTTGTGTGAAGTTTTTTAAGATTCTTTGCCACCATATCTGAGACAACAGAGAACTTATGATACCATTCAGTTCGGGATAGAATTAATGTTTCTAGTGGGCTCTGTTCACACTGCTGTCAGAGGTTCTGTTAATTCTTCTGTCGGATTTGACCTGAGGAATAGCATAGCATTCAGCACTACTCTTCTCATCAAATGATGGACACCACAACAAAACCTGATGGAACTTGTATAACTCAAAGGAGTCTGTCACGGGGAAAACGTCAGGTTGTGGACCTACTATACCACTACAGGGCTTGCTTCGAGGGTATGCAACTAAGCAGCCATTGGGTTCTTTACAGTGCCTCAGATGGTAAGGTTGGCTTAAACCCGATGGTCGCCAGGTGCGACCTTGGAGCAGTCCCCAGCAGTGGACCAACAGCTCAGAAGAGCCAATACAAGGCACCAGGATGACGCAGAACAAGATGAAGCAGATGGATCAAGGCAAGCATAACAAGAACAGAGGATTTGCCAGGTACAGTAAAGAGGAGCAGGACTATCACAGAAGCAAGGACACTGGACAATATACAGGACAAGATACTAGCACGACATAGGCAGAGTATAAGCGAGGAACAGCGGGGAACCAAGACAGGGACCAAATAGAGGCAGAGAACACAGTCAGTAAGACAACGGGCAGACTATAAACATGGCAGACAAAACAAGGAAGCCAAACAGGGAACATACAGACAAGATAGACTGGGAGACATAGATAGATAGATAAATAGATAGATAGATAGATAGATAGATAGAGTCAAAAAAATAGGAAGGCCTAATAGAGGCTAAGGTACAAGACTCAGGTAAACAATGCAAGATTGGGAGCAACTAGTTGCAGAAAAACACAAAACTAAGATCAAGACAGAATACATGACACATACACACACTAGAACTTAGAGTAGACACACAGGCCAGGATATAAACAGAACATAGAACAGAAGGACAAGAACCAAGCATGCCAAAGCAAGTCAAGGTTCAAACGGCGGCCATTGGGTTCTTCACAGAATCTCAGAACGTAAGGTTGGCTTAACCCCAATGGCCGCCAGGTGTGGCCTCAGAGCAGTCCCTGGCAGTGGACCAACGGGTCAGAAGAGCCAATTCGGCACCAGGACAGAGCAAGATGAAGCAGATGGATCAACTGAAGCATAACAAAAACAGAGGATGTGCCACATATAGTAAAGAGGAGCAAGGACATAGGCAGAGTGTAAGACAGAGCAAGACATAGGCAGAGTATAAGCGAGAAACAGAACTGGATACAATGCAGGACTAGACAAGGGACAGGACTAGATGAGGGGAACCAAGACAGGGACCAAACAGAGGCCAAGAACACAGTAAGACAGACAGCGGGCAGAGTACAAACGTGGCAGACATAACAAGGAAGTCAAACAGGTATCATATAGACAAGATAGACCATGAGACCAGATAGAGACCAAAATATGAAGGCCTAATAGAGGCTAAGGTACAAGACTCAGGTAAACTACACAAGAATTGGAGCAATTAGTTGCAGACAAACACAAAACTAAGATCACAACAGGATACATGAGACAAAAACACACTACAACTCAGACTAGACACACAGGCCAGGATATAAAGAGAACAAAGAACAGTAGGACAAGAACCAAGCATGCCAAAGTCAAGGTTCAGGCAGCGAAGTATGGGGGTGGGGGCAGGTTTATAGACCCACAGCCTGCAGCAGATTGACTGGGGAAGCCAAACCCAGCTAAACACTGAGGAATAAATTCCAGCAGGATGCGGCCGCACCTTCCTAATAGCCAGGAAAGACTAGAGAGGGAATTAGGGCAGCAGCCGCAGGATGGTGTAGGTGCATGGCCAGAACACAGGGAAAAATCGTGCAGCAACCGCAAATAGGTAAGTCGGCATCCGTCGACCATGCGAGCAGCAGCGTAACAGAGTCCATGCTTAATTACAAAAACCATTGTGGCAGAGTGAACATAGCTGAGGGAGCATGCACAGATTTCTTGTGAACTTTGTTGTGGATTTTACTGTAGATTTTTCTACATTGACTTCAATAGGAGAAGGGGAGGGGTTTATCTGCAGATTTTAGCGCAAATTTTCCATTCTCACATTGAAGACAATCTAGAAATATCTGCAGTAAAATCTGCCACAAATTCTGCAGCAAATCTGTCCCATGTACAATCAGTTGTACAGTGTTACTTTTTTTCTACTTTATGAAAGAGCTTGGTGATTGCTTTGCTCTTGATGTAACTCCCATAGACTTCTGTTGAAATGAAGAAGAGCTACCTCATCATTGACAACTATGGAAAAATTAAAATAAAGTGAATTATGAAACCAGGGTCACGGCTCCCCTGTTCTCCTTATAGGCAGGGTCCTAGAGATGAGACCCAGATCTGTCAGACATTAGTTCTATGTGTTTACCATTAAAGGAGTTTTGCTATCCTGTAAAATCTTTTTGAGACCAGCTTGTAGATTGTTCCTAGCCCGTCTCAGTGAATAGGGAGAGAACATATTGGGATACATGCAACTTTTTGATTACTTTTTATTCCAATTTTTAGGGATGCAAAATGACTAAAAAAACCCTGCAATTTTGGCATTAGGAATTTTTTTCTTCTACGCTATTCACTGCATGGGATAAGTTATAGTAAAATAGATTGGACTTTTATAGTCGCAGCAATAAAAATTATGTGTAAATTTTTTATTATTTGTAAAATGTCAAAAAGTAGATGTATTGAACCTTTAATACTTATTTTATTTTTTAAAACTTTTAAAAATGTTTTGCGTAAACATTAAGGGTCAGATGTATGAAAACTGTCTAGGTCAAAAACTCACTTTGTTGCCCATAGCAACCAATTAGAGCGCCCCTTTAATTTCATATAGTGCTCTGGAAAAATGAAAGGGACTCTCTGATTGGTGGCTATGGGTAACAAAGTGAGTTTTTGACCTAGACAGTTTTCATACATGTCGCCTTAGTCCTCTTAATGGATTGCTGAACATGTGATTGCTTGACCACTTGTCCTATATACAACAATACTAATGTCCTTGGCACCGCCAGTATTATTGAATAGTTTATAGCACTTCTAGAAACTGGATAAAAAAGTGATTGCAAACATTGCGGAGCTGATCAATAAAACATTTATTTGCTTTTACCACTGGGATAAAATGTAATATAAAAGAGTGAGCTACGCGTTTCACCGATGCTCGTGGCCGGCTTCCTCAGACTGTAAGAGTTATTTAAAAATTGGCGGGTATTTATAGGGAGTCGCAAGTATGCAGCCGCATTCTCCTTATTGTACTTGTAAACACACACAATCATAATCCACAATTAGTTTGATTATATGATCAAGAATAATTTAACTAGATTAGGAAATCGGGCATTGATCTAATGCAGCTAACAAACCAGATACAACCTGTCGCACCTACAGTCCCAGTGCACCCGATGTATCTCTAAATACGTGTCACTTACAATAGCAATAATAGCTTTCGTAAGAGAGACAGTAAAATCATACATATAAAAAGATACATATAAACATTCTGGATATAGTAATAGATATACTAGCATGGCACCGAACCACACCCCATGATTGCATCACTGGGGGGCAGATTGGGGGCTGCAATCGACACTAAGGCCTTGTCCCCACGGCATTGGTTTGTGGCCGTTTTTTCAGGCAGTTTGCGCTTTTTCAAACCGGCTAAAAAAACGGCCGCAAACATTTACTTGGGGCTCTATGGAAAACCCGCGCAGCAGTCCCCACTGCACCGGTTTTCCGCCCGGCGGTTTTTCAGACCACCGGCCTCCCGAAAAACATTGTACATGTTAATTCTTCCGTCCGGACGAAATATGAACAAGTGAATGTGAAGGGGGAGGGCTTTTCTCTACTAATCGCGGAGAAAAGCTGTCCTCCTGCGGCCGTGGGCTCGCCACAAAAACTGGACAAATATCGGTCGGATAAACCGACCGGTATTTGTCCTGTGCCGTGTAAACGGGCCCTTAAATTACCAGGATTCGGGCCATGGTGCTATTAACTGTGGTGTATAAATGATTAAATGGCCAGGATCAAAGCTTTCTCCGATCCTGGCCACTAGTGGCGTTTGTCAGCTGTATCTAACAGCCGGCATCCGTCGTGTATGGAACAGGCTCAGCAAGTGAGCCCACTCAAAACACCGTTCAAGGTGCCGCCATGTAGATTCATGGTGCAGGGCATGAAGGGGTTACACTAATGGAGAAGTCTCAGTCTCTTAATATGCGGCCTCTAATTATGATCCAATTCCAATCAAAACCTGCATGTAAAATGTTGAACGTGTGAACTCAGCCTAATGATTAAGATTGGAATACTCCTTAAACCATAGTTGCCAACTTTTGAAAATGAAAAAGCTGGAGACCTTAGTGGGCGGCGCGGTAAAAATTTGCATGGGCACGCCCATCTTGTCGGTATGCCACGCCCTTCAAAAAGCCACACCCACTCCACCTAACTGCATAACGGCTTTGGAAGAAAGCCAGGTAGATGCCCTTATAACCAGGAAGTAGCCCCCCATAACCAGGTACTGCCCCTTACAGGCAGGGAGATGCCCCCTTGTAGCCAAGTAGATGCCCCCTCTGTAGCCAGGTAGAGCCAAATTTGTAGCCAGGTAGATGCCCCCCTTTGTTAGCCAGGTAGGTGCCCCCCTTTGTTAGCCAGGTAGGTGCCCCCATTGTTAGCCAGGTAGGTGCCCCCATTGTTAGCCAGGTAGTGCCCCCATTGTTGCCAGGTAGTGCCCCATTGTTTGCCAGGTAGTGCCCCCATTGTTGCCAGGTAGTGCCCCCATTGTTTGCCAGGTAGTGCCCCCTTTGTTGCCAGGTTGTGCCCCCATTGTTGGCCAGGTAGTGTCCCCATTGTTGGCCAGGTTGTGCCCCCATTGTTGGCCAGGTAGTGTCCCCTCTGTTGCCAGGTAGATGTCCCCATTGTTTGCCAGGTAGTGCCCCCTCTGTTGCCAGGTAGTGCCACATCTGTTAGCCAGGTAGTGCCCCATCTGTTAGCCAGGTAGTGGCCCCTTTGTTGCCAGGTTGTGTCCCCTTTTTTGCCAGGTAGTGTCCCCTTTGTTGCCAGGTAGTGCCCCCTTGTTGCCAGGTAGATGCCCACATTGTTGCCAGGTAGTGCCCCCTCTGTTAGCCAGGTAGAGCCCCTAAAGCTATAAAAATAAAATAATAAATCCACTTACCTTACCGCTCTGTTGCCAGGTAGCAGCGCGGCCAGCTCCTGCCCGATCTCTTCAGCGGCGCAGGGGGAAGTGAGAGCAGCCGCGCGTCACTTCCCCCTGCGCCGCTGACCTGTATGTGCGGCGCACACACCGGCGCCGGACATACAGGGGGAGGAGGGAGCGATCCCTCCTGCCTCCTCCCCGCACAGTGAGACCGCGGGCGGGTGAGCGGCCGCTGCGGCCGCTTCACCCGCCTGTAGGAGCGGTCCGTCGGCGCAAGAGTAGCGCACCAGCGCTACTCTTGCGCCGCGGTAATTTAAAGGACCCCGCCGCCTCAGGCGGCGGGAGGAATGCCAGCTCCCCCGGGAGGGCGGGAGGGGACCCCAAATAGCGGGACCCCCCCGCCAAAAACGGGAGAGTTGGCATGTATGCCTTAAAGGAGTTGTCTCATTAATAGCTTTCAGCCTCTGTCTGTGGCTGGGAGTTGAATTGAGGGGCGTGCTAGCTTCTCTGCCTCTTCCCCCCTCCCTCTTCCCCCCTCCCCTCAGCACACAGGCAGCTATCCGCCCGTAACTTCTATACAGCAGGGGGGGGGGCAGGGGGATTGCTGCCAGAGTTAACCCTGTGTGTGCCTGCCTAGAGAGGTCTATGATTGCTAATAGCAGAACAGAGGGGCTGCAAGTGTTCCTATACACTCTGCTTAGCTTACATATCTCCACATCTCCAGCAACAACAAACAAACCATCTCAGAACAGAGGCAGGGAAGCTGCAAAGTGTTACTCAGGATGTGTCCCTAGTACAGCACAGCATGAACTGTTCACAAGCCTCCCTGATCTGTATAGTATTATTATAGTTACAGCTCCACAGACATCATGATTATAGTAACACACAGGGTCACTGCTGTCACATCTATTGATCAGCCTAATCTCTGCTCAATCTGTGTAGAGAGCAGGAGGAAGCAGGCACACACAGGGTTAATCCAGGCAGATGGACATAGAAGCCAGAGTCCTCCCTCCTCCTCCCTCCACTACAGAAGCATTCTGTGCGGGAGGGGCTCACTGCTCCGACCTGTCTTCAAAGGTGATGAGTCATTCAGACCTGACAGCCAGTAAGATAAGGATCAACAGGTCAGCTGCTATAGAGATTTGAGAAGCTGATGCACTCCTATGAACAGGGCTAGCTCAAAATCAGTAGGACATTTTTAATGAACATATATTGCAAAGCTGCTTGTTTTTTAAAGATCTTTTAATTAAAACCCAATCATTGTAGCGAGACAACCCCTTTAAACTAATTGTCCCTTTTGCTTTTTACCCTATTGGATTGCACTTAGGGATCGCTGGTGGTCATGAATTACAGAAAAGCCCAGTGATTTTGCTGGGTGCTATAGATCCCTGTACTTTACTGTAGGACTACAAATGCCAGGATTCCTCAGCTGTCGTGTTGTAGGTTTTTAACGTCTGTTATTGTCAAAGTTTCTTAGTTTTTCTTTCTTCTATTTGAAGACAATAACAAAACTAATTATTCTGCAAAAACCTAGTAGCAACTATTTCCTGCTTCTAAGTATGTGATCTTAACAGATTGCCGTGCACTTGGACTTTTTATGAAGAGTATAAAAAGTAACTTTACAAATATACATATATAGCAAATGTGAGTTCAGTAAGGAAGTATGCGGGATTTCCTTTAGGCCTCTCGAACTTCAGCATTCCAAGCTTTTTACTCACCAGTTGTCTTAGAAACAGGTCCCTAAAGGTGTACGCTGGAGACCAGCAGCAAAATACTTCAAATCTTCGCTGAACTCTGCCAAGCTACCCATAGGAAGCCAGGCAAAGGCGTTCTGTAAGACCATCAGAGCTGTGTCCTTTAATGGCAAAGCTGTGCGGACTACAACTTGCTAACAAACTAAGTAAATCATTATGAGGTAATGATATGTTACATCCGACCTTATTGCCAAGCTGCAAACTCACATATCCACCCAGGAACACGCTACAGTATCATAATCACTGCTCAAATAAACCATATAACCCTGGTTGGACAGATCTATACATAGCGAACACAAGATACTCAGTGTCTGCTTATACAGTCCAAGAAGCTAATGGCTGAATATGTTTTAACCCCTTCAGGACCCGTTTTTTATTTTTTTTGTGACATGTTCGTTTTTCCCTCCTCGCCTTCTGAAAGCCGTAACTTTTTTATTTTTCCACCTACATAGACACAGGAGGGCTTTTATTTTGCGGGACAAGATGTACTTTCTAATGGTGTTATTCACTGTACTATAGAATATACTGGGAAACCGCAAAAAAATTCCAAGTGGACAAATTGTGAAAAAAATGTATTTTTGCCATGTTTCTGGGTGATTTGCTTTTACGGAGTTCAATCTTCGGTAAATATAATGTGTTATCTGTATTATATAGGTTGTTACACATCCGGCAATACCAAACATGTAGGGTTTCCGTTATGTTTTGGTACCATAAAAAAATTCCAAACATTTTCTATTTTTGAAATTTGCGCCACAGCGCCATTTTGTGCGACCAATAACGTTTTGGTTCTGACACCTACGGACGTCAGTGAGGGGGACTTTTTTGCGGGGTGAAGTGTACTTTTTATCGCTAGCACTTTGGAATGCATGTGACTTTTTTGATCATTTTTATTCAATTTTTTGAGTGACATAAAATTACCAAAAAAACGCAATTTTGGCGTTTGGAATTTTTTTTCTTCTACGGTGTTCAGCGTACGAGATAAATGATGTTATATTTTTATAGATCGGACTTTTTCGGACACGGCGATATGTGTACCTTTTTTATTATTTTAATGATTTTATTTCTAAAATTGGGAAAGGGGGGTGATTTGAACTTTTAATACTTTTTTTTTGTACTTTAAAACTTTATTTAAATTTTTTTTTTTTACTGTAACATTTAGTCCCCTTATGGTGCTTGACCACTAGGGGGCGCAATTGTTAATACAACCTAATGCATTGCATAGGCAATGCATTAGGGTGTACAAAGATGGCGGTTTCCCCACTTCCTGTCTGCGGACGGAAGTGGGGCAAACCGGCCAGAGTAAGTGATGGGAGCCTTCACAGGGCTCCCCACCACAATGCCCGGTGATCGGATCGGCGCAGCATAGCTGCGCTGATGCCGATCACCGCACCGATCGGTGCGCGGCACCGATCGGCGTTAATTCAGACGCCGCGGCCATCTTTGCCGCGGTGTCTGATGGGTAAAACGACCAGCGGCGGCGCCACCCGCCGGCGCTGTTACTGCCGGGTGTTAGCGGCGATTTGCCGCTAACACCCGGCAGCTGTGCGGGGGGGGGTCGCGGCGCGATCCCCCTGCAAAGCCCCTGAGCGGCCCTGGGACGTACTCATACACCCAGGGTCGTGAAGGGGTTAAAAAGCAAACAAAAGCTGTCATGTAAATAGATTTTACCTCTGGTGATTGTGCACATGTGTATAAAGCAAATGCATAAATAGCAATTTCCTACTACTGTCATTTTATAGAAATTGCATCTTTTTGTTACATTTCCAGAATTCTGTACTTATGCTAGGTCTACACAGCACAGGATTTTGTTCAGTTTTTCCGCAGATTCAGTATTTTGAATCCGACCATGCCCAGCACTGTGTAGCCCTCAATAGAAAATCCGTGCTGTAGTCTATAGAGCACAGATTTTTAACTGAGGTTTTTCTAAAACGAAAACCGACCGGCGGAATATAGAACATGTTGTATATTCCACCGGACCGACGTCGGATTCCTGCAGCCCTAAGGCACTGCGCCGCTGGGAATCCGAAATGAGACCGCCATTTTTTGTGCAAAAACAGCATTGTGGCACGGCTCAGCAATTTTAAAGTGCCGTCAGGTTTTGGGCAGCATTTTCAAATTGCTGTGTGGATCTAGCTTTATAGTCATCAACACACCACAGCCATATAGTACTGCAATACATTGCTTATACTTAGTGCTAAAATGACACCAAAATTCAGTGTCCAAGCAAAACTATTATATAATAACAGTATTTAAAGAGAATCTGTCACATAGGTTATGCCCTCCTTGCTGAGGACAGAACAAGCTGGTGTCAGACCTGCTGTTTCCAGCGCTGTGTCCTTTATTCTGTAAAATGCTGGAGTTTTAGGCCGTGTTCACACGGCTTATTCAAGCCGTAATTGCGGGACGGATTTTGCCCGCAGTTACGGCTTGAATAAGGGGCGGGGCGCGGGAGCGGTGGGGGAGCTGCTCGCCGGCCCCATAGACATTGCATTATTCACGGCGCGTACGCGGCGTAAATAACGTGCATGTCCCTTTCTCCCCCCGCGGCGGATTCGCCGGGCGTGGCGGAGCGACAGAATCCACAGTTCTCTATGAGAACTGTGGATTACCGTAGTTACTGGGACAGATTGGAGCCGTACTGCAGCGCAAATCCGGCGCGGAGTACGGCTCCAATCCGTGCCCAAATAAGCCGCGTGAACATGGCCTTAGAGTATTTAATGCTCAAATCTGCAGTTTGTAGCCAGAAAAGAGTCATGAAAAGAGTCAGTTTTTTATACCCCGCCCATCTGAGGCTAGCCCCGCCCACCACATAACTGATTAACCTATTACTTTGAATAGGTAGAACCATGTGAATAACTCAGTGGGGGGGGCTAGCCTTTGGTGGGTGGGGCTAACAGCTGCTCATGAATAAGATTTGAGGTGTAAATGCTCTAAAACTACAGCATCTTACAGAATAAGGGACACAGTGCTGGAAACAGCAGGTCTGACACTAGCTTGTGCTTTCCTCAGCAAGGGGGGCATAATCTATGTGACAGGTTCCCTTTAAATCATACTGCAATAACATGCAGTGACAAACAACCTGCTCCTTATGCTATCGTAAACTGTCTAAATAATAATGCCAATATTCTGTATAATGGTATAGCGGTCCGTCAACATACAACATGAATCACCTTCAGGACGACCATTGTACGTTAACCTTCCCAACATTGGACGTATGCATACGTCCTGGCGATCGTGCGGGCTTACAGGCGATCGCGACATGGAACCAGCGGTAAATTACCGCTGCGCTGGCCTAGTGCCGCATCACCCACGGCTGGAATGAGCTCTGGCCGTGGGTGATTAACGCTATATTATCGCGACCAGTAACAACCAATAACTCTCTGGTGACGTCTTTTCTGATTGGAGTTGATCTCACAGAGATGTATTCTGCTCCTCCTTTCTCCATCACCTATCCACACTGCATGGTTAGGACAACGTCTAGGAAGCAGTAGGCAACTGCTGAGGATAACACCTCAAGCCAGACAGAAAAGGGAACAGGAAGGGCACACCAGCTGAGCCCGCTCCACACACAGCGGGTGGCGGCTATTAGTCACAGCTGGAACTAGCCTTCAATGACCTGACTCCAGGTTTTAAAACTTAGCTGTTGTGGTCAATGCAACCGTGGCGTCTAAGACGTCATATAAGAGGGGGCTTGCCCTTCTGCCTCTCGATCCCCCTAGTAAAGCATTTGTGGGGCACTGACTGGTTCTTATGGCAGACCTTAATAAGATCCTTAGGTCTGCCATCTTATTGCTCTCATTACGCCCTATGTGAAGCAGGATGTAATAAGAGAGCTGTAACTAAATGCTGCAATGAATTAGTATTGCAGAATAGTCTCCAAGGTTCAAGTCCCCTATTGGTAAGATGTCCAACATGGACTAGAAATATAAGTAAAACTAATTTTAAAAAGTTTTCAAAATAAAAAAAAAACCTTTCCTATTTTACAAGTAAAAAGAGAAACATAAAAATTAAACATAATAGGTCCATAGAAGTCCAGTGTATGTGAGCCTATCTATTCTGCACAGTATTATTTTTTTAAAATTAGTAAAATTTAAAGAGGATGTATCGCGTCTTCAGTTCGTGTGCTTCAAAGTATTTTCAATTTCTCAGCTCTACATCCAGGGTGTTTCTTCCCCTCCCAGCTGGGTGTTTCTTAACTGAAGGGGTGACATCATCCCCCCTTCACTGTTCATGCTCGCTCTAGAGCCCTGTCTGAGTCCACATCTCACTTTTCCTCTCCCTGCAGTCTTATTTTGTAAGAGCTGTTTAAATACCACATACCTGCATTCAATCTAGACAGTCTTCTATGAACTCAGTCTTCTATGATCTCTTCTCCTCTCTCAGCTGGAGGTTTGTTACAGTTGAATCCAGTCCTCTATGAACGGCACAGATCTCCCTTCTATGCAGGAGAGTTAGGCACCATGGCACAATTTTGCTGTTTTCTGATTTTAGAATCAGCTGCAGTGTGTTTCTGCTGGGTGTGCAGAGTGAAAATGCTACGGTCCTTACTCTGAGTGAGTGAAGCAGGGATCGAGGCACAATTCTGCTGTTTTCTGATTTTAGAAGCCCTGTAGTGTTATTGTGTTTCTTCTGGCTATGTAGAGTGAAATTCCTGCTGGTCCCTTACTCTGAGTGAGAGAGACAGGAATGCTCGCTCCTGTGAATCCGACCGGGGCCTGACAGAATGTAAATTAGTAGAGCTGGCAGACAATGACAGGACAAGAGGAGGAATCCGACCTGTACTGGGAAACTGTGTTTACAGAAACAGAAGATAAGGAATACTGTGAAAACAAGACAGCTTTGCTAATGACATCCAATTGCAAAGTTGCTCGTTTTCACTGTCCCCTTATTCTGAAGACCATTTAACCCCTTCCTGACGGACGGTCATAATAATATGGCTCTACATTTTTTTGCTCTTTGCCTTCTGAAAGCCATAACTTTTTTATTTTTCCACCTACATAGACATATAAGGGCTTTTATTTTGCGGGACAAGTTGTACTTTCTAGTGGTGTAATTTATATTACAATAGAGTATACTAGGGAACAGCAAAAAAATTCTAAGTGGGGCAAAATGTGAAAAAAACGTACTTGGTCCATGCTTGCGGGAGGTTGGTTTTTACGGAGTTTATTCCTCGGCAAGAATTATGTGTTATCTGTATTCTACAGGTTTTTACACATCCGGCAATACCAAACATGTAGGGTTTCCGTTATGTTTTGGTTACCGTAAAAAAATTTCAAACATTTTCTATTCTTGAAATTTGCGCTGCGGCGCCATTTTGTGCGACCAATAACTTTTTTGTACTAACACCTACGGACGTCAGTGAGGTGCAATTTTTGCGGGCAGATGTGTACTTTTTAATGCTGGCATTTTGAAATGGATGCGACTTTTTTGATTACTTCTATTCCAATTTTTATGTGACGTGAAATGACCCAAAAAAACCCCGCAATTTTGGCGTTTGGATTTTTTTTTTCTTCTACGGTGTTCAACGGAGGGATAAATTATATCATATTTTTAAAGATCGGACTTTTTTGGACACGGCGATACCAAATATGTGTAACTTTTTAAAATTATTTTATTGTTTTTATTTGTAAAATGGAGAAAGGGGGGATTTGAACTTTTAACACTTTTTTTTGTACTTTAAAACTTTATTTATTTATTTTTTTTACTTTAACATTTAGTCCCTCTATGGTGCTTAACCACTAGGGGGGGCGCGATCATTAATACAGCCTACTGCATTGCATAGGCAATGCATAAGGGTGTACAAAGATGGCGGTTCCCCACTTCCTGTCTGCGGACGAAAGTGGGGCAAACAGGAACATGGCCGCGATCGGAGCCTTCACAAGGCTCTGCGCTGCCATGTTAGCCCGTCGGGACTCAGCAATCTTATCGCTGATGTTCCGATCGGGCTGAAAAACGGTGCGCGGCACCGCTTTTCAGTCATTCAGACGCCGCGGCCATCCGTGCCACGGCGCCTAATGGGTTAAACAGCGCAGGCTTGGTTCTGTCTTCCTGAGTTCTTGCGTCCTGGTAACCCTAGTCCTTCGTTTGTTTCGTGCCGGCTTCTGACCCCTCTGCCTGCTGCTGGTTCAAGTCTGCTGGGCCTCTGTTGTTCCTGTGTTCTGTCTGCTGCTACAAGTCCACTGTGCCTCAGTTGTTCCTGCATCCTTCCTGCTGGTACACGCCTGCTATCCTTCTGTTGTTCCTGCTGTCCTCATTTAGACTACTGGCTTCCAGGCTATCCTGTCTGGACTCTATTGCCCCTTATATCTCTAACTGTGGCTGGGCATGCAACTGTCATCTGCGGTCCCAAGGATCCACCTCCTCTCAAGAGACATTTCATGGACTGTCTGCATTGTCTGTATGTTTTGTGTTTTGGCAATAAAGTCTTTTGAAATGCACCAAATACCACTTGGAAAAATACATTTTGACGTTTTTGGACATGCTGATGCCACTATTTATCGTCGCTGTGGATTGGTTACACTGGATCTAGGCTGTTCAATTGCAGTAGTTCTGTTGAATTCCTGCTTCTTTGATTTGTGATATATCATACAATGGCTTTTTTTGTCAAATTGAATGCCCCTTTTAGACCTTGTCCACTTCAATGATTGTGCCTTCTGTCTCTCCACAGCTGTTCTTAGACACTGGCAGTAAAAGTTTTTCTCCCCTAGTTGGCAGTTAGGGTATGTTCACACAGCTTATTATCGTGCATAATTGCGCGTGTATTGCGCTTAATACGGGATGAAATGTGCGCCGCAATTATGGTAATTCATATCTCTCATAGAGAGCTATGGATTATGCGTCATCCCCCCGTGTGTACAATATGACTGTATTGTACGCGCACGGACATGCATACAATTAAGATCGCCTCCGTGAAGCAAGGAGGCACAGCCTGTCATCGTCGGCAGGCCCCCCGGGCTTCACAGACCGGCCGGGCCCCGCAGCTCTGCACCCGCCGCAGTGAACTGTTATGTTCACTGCCGGCGGGCCCAGGAGCGGCATTACCGGGGTAGCAGACGGGATGGAAGCTGCCCCAGGGCGCGGGCCCCCCTAAGCCACCAGGCCCCGGGGCAATTGCTTCATCTGCTACCCCGGTAGTTACGCCCCTGGCCGCGCACTATAATCAATAAGCCGTGTGAACATAGCCTTAAACTAATCAATAATTAGGTAATTGTAGACTGGACTCCACCTAACGTTTTGCAGTGATAATATTCCACTTGAGCACACCCATAAGGATCATCATATCCCCTCTCCAATTCTTACTTGATACCTGCATTTCCCAAAATGTCACTTTTATATTTCCCATCCAGAAGTCTGGTAGTGCTTGGTTCCTTTAACATAGTTCTATTACCGTAGCGTGACCCAGGCTTTCCTTGTATTATCCTATATGCCATCTATCTGTATTTCCGCACATACAAAGGAATTCATTATCCGGAGATGTACTTCATGTGTAGCCTGACTACTCATTACTTCAGTCCTGCTCTTTGATGCCCGTGTTAAGCTGTCCTGCAACTGTCTCTTACGTCATCCAGTGTTTTATGTCTTCCTGACTGCCCTGCGTTGTTCATCTTTGTGATTCCTGCTATTAGCCGGTTTTCATACTTAGCTTTTACGCTCTTTGTCCTCATATGCCCACTCCCATTATAATAACTCCTACCCACCGACTCAATAGTCTTCATAAAACATGGGAGAAATCAATGGAACACACTTGGTCGCTTCACTTTGATGATAAAATTAATATTTTATTATATTCATTAAAAGGCAAATTACAGTGTGTAATTGTCTTCTGTATATAAATGTATATTATTAATTTACAAACCGCCATTCTTCGCATGATTGTCTTACATTGATTTTTTTTTCCTTTTATTTCTTTCCTCATCCGTCGTCGATGACCCCATTTTAACTCTGGTGAAGATCTCCATTATAGTTGTTACAAAACCTTTTTAATGAGAATTACTAAGATGCTGTCAGAAGAGGAACTGGACTATAAAAGACTATAAGCCATAACATTAAAGGGATATTCCCATTGTATTGGTTAGCTTTAAACAAGTATGCAACGTTGAATAAAGATTATTACCAAATACGTTGCTGCTGTGTCCTTGTTTCCTTTCATAGTTAGAGGAGTTCTTATCTCCTACTTGTGTACACAAGCTTCTCTAGAGATTCTCACTCTGCTTTCTCTGCTGTCGAAACAGTGGCCGATTACGGTGACGTCACTCCCAGCAGCACAGGTGCTTTTTATGTTTCTTACTGACAAACTTTAACCCTTTATAGCTTCTGCCCTGCTGTTGACACGTCTCCATTGCCAATGTGCCTCTAACAGGCAGTTAGTGATAGCAGAGCTGATATGCCAATAACTGCTGTAGAACCACCCAGATCCTGAGCAGGAAGTGAGAGCATGAAGCTGGCTGTGAACAGCAGGCTTTGCATGGTGAGAACACCCCTATAATATTGTGTAGGTCTCCCTTATAACACCAGAATAGCTCTGACCCAATGAGGCATGCACTCTAAGTTTATTGTAATGATTAGGAGTGGATCCGTGGGTTCACCATGAGAGATGACTTGGACCATGACAAAGAGTGGAATCTCAGGAGCCCCCAGGTATTCACCAGGTAGGTTGGACTTCGCTGTGAGGGGCTTCCAGGTCGCTACCACTGATGTAGCTGCTTACGGTGACAGCCAATGTACCAACAGAGTACACAAGGATCAGGCTGAGGCATAGTCGGGTCATGAATAGTAGGGACAAGACGGATGGCAGAAAGAAACATAATCAGGTACCAGGCATATAGGTCAGGGAAGGCAGCAGGTAGAGGATAATCCACAAAAATAGTAGAAGCTCAGAATCAGTAACATGTGTATAAGCAAAGTAGCTAGCACAGGTAAAAACACTAATAACTGGCACAGGTGGCAGGGGGAAGGTGCCAAATATAGGAGGAAGAGGAAAGCGATTGGTGGCCCTTTAAATTTTGAGGAGCTGGAATGCTTTAAGGAAGGGATATGCGCACGCCATGACCCTGAGCAGAATACGTGACTACCGGTCGGGATGGAGAGGACATTTATCTTGTAGAGTCTGCCACCAAGACATTAGCAGCATATAATTCATTTCTTTAATGTCCTGAGCTGGTATATCTATGGATGGACTTTTCAGCAGATCCCATGGATTGAAGTTTGGGGAATTTGAACTCTTAACTTCTTTAACTCTTATCTTGAATTCAAATGTCTCAATTTATGTGGTGTGGCATGTAACGGGTGTCCCAGTGACCTCCGTGTCTGGTCGCAGGCACACCCGCACCCCTGCAGCGTCTTCTGCTGCGAACGGCGCCGCGACCCGGTCCTCGGGCTGTGGGTGCACTCGCAGCTCTGTCCTGCACTTACCTTAATGCGCTCCTGTTGCTGGCTTTCAACAGGCGATGATCCTATTTAAGTCCTGCCCTTTCCTTTGGTCCTTGCCAAATCGATAGTGCCCTGTGCCTTGAGAGGAAGCGTTCCTATAGGGTCTTCATGTTTACTGTGTACTATTTGCCTCCGTCCCTTGACCACGAACCTTGACGCCTGTCCTGATCTTCCTGCCTGTCCCCTACTATGAGCTTGCTTCACAATTTTGTACCACGCCACACCACGGCCACCACCGCAAGCAAGTCACGTCAGAGGTAGCGACCTGGTAGTTTTCCGCCGCAGCAAGTCTATCCCGCTTTGCGGTGGGCTCTGGTGAAAACCGGACCTACTTCGACTCCGCTCCCTGGCGTGGCTTATACCACTGCTTGCGGTGGTTCATCTCTGGTCTGCCTTTGATAGGCCCACTATGACAGTTTGATTCTGGCATGGATCCCGCCATGGTGCCTCTACCGAGTGTCTCTGACCTCACCACCATTGTGGCCCAGCAATCGAAGCAGATCGCACATCAGGCGCAGCAGCTTAACCAGCTGACTACAATGATGCAGCAGCTCCCCGCCACTCAGCAGCAGCAGTCGGCTGCTCTGACTTCCCCCGTGGCAGCCGCCCCGGGGATATCCGCCGGACCCAAACTCCAGTTGTCCATGCAGACGAAATTTGACGGGGACCCTAAAGCCTACAGGGGCTTTATCACCCAATGCTCCCTCCACGTGGAACCTATGGTCAGTCAGTTCCCGTCTGAAAGGTCTAAGCTTGCCTTCATGGTCAGCCTGCTCTCCCAAAAAGCCCTGGCCTGGGCGACTCCACTTTGGGACCGAGGAGATCCCATCATGGCTGATCTCGCTACATTTTTTCAGGAGTTCCATAGTGTTTTCAAGGAACCTGGCCGCGCATCCTCGGCCGAGACCGCTTTGCTGAACCTGCAGCAAGGGAACTCCCCTGTAGGTGACTACGCTGTGCACTTCCGCACTCTGGCCTCGGAATTAGCCTGGAACGATGCAGCATTGTGTGCCACGTTCAAAAAGGGTCTCTCCAGTCATATTAAGGATGCCCTCTGCACCAGGGTTCCTCCGTCTACTTTGAGTGAGCTAATCCATCTGGCCACTCGTATCGATGAACGCTTCTTTGAGAGACGGGAGGAGCTTCGTCAGGAACGTGAGCTGGTCCGCTCACGCCATCTGCCCCATCTTGCACCTGTGTTCCTACAGCCTCTTTCGCAGCCGGACGTCGAAGAAGCCATGCAGATGGACAGGGCTCACCTAACTCCGCAAGAGCTATCACGATGGTGGGAGGAGAATCTGTGTCTCTACTGCGACAGACCTGAACATTTCGGCAGGGGTTGTCCACTTTGTCAGCAAGGTCCGGAAAATGCGTGCACCTAGGCTTCCTGGGAGAGGCGTCTCTAGGTGTGAGCAACCCCTCTCCTTGTCTCACTTTGCCGGTTCAGATCACAACCAATTCAGGAATTTCGTTTCAAGTGGCCGCCTTCCTGGACTCTGGCTCAGCCGGGAATTTTATGGACGCTACCCTGGTGACTAAGTATCGCCTCCTGTTTGTCCGCTTAGACCAACCCCTGGTCATCTCGTCCATCAGCTGTGAACTGCTGAGTGACTCGATCCACTTTCAGATGGAATCGGTGTCCCTGGAAGTGGGAGCTTTGCATAAAGAGAAGATCGTATTCTTCGTGTTGCCCCATTCACCATCAGCTGTCCTCCTGGGGCTTCTGTGGCTGCAGCTTCACGCCCCTATGCTTGTTTGGAAGACGGGCGAAGTTATGCATTGGGGTCAGGAGTGCCAGTCTCACTGTTTAGTGGCACCTCACCCGGTGCACCCCACTCCTCCACGGCTATCCCCAAACCTTTACCGGGTATCAGAATTTCCAGGATTTTTTCTCTGAGAAGCAAGCGGAAACTCTTCCTCCTCATCGTCCTTATGATTGCCCTATAGACCTACTGCCCGGGACTAGTCCTCCCGGGGTAGGGTCTACCCTCTGTCTTTACCCGAGACCCAGGCTATGTCAGCCTATGTTCAAGAGAATCTACGTAAGGGCTTCATCCGCAAATCTACCTCACCCGCAGGTGCTGGTTTCTTCTTCGTGGAAAAGAAGGACAGGTCACTGCACCCTTGCATTGATTACCTTGGACTCAACAAAATCACCATGAAAAACCGGTATCCGTTACCGTTAATTATCGAACTCTTTGACCATCTCCAGGGGGCTAGAATCTTTTCCAAGGGGATTTGCGAGGAGCCTACAACCTCATTTGGATCAGAGAGGGTGACGAGTGGAAGACGGCCTTCAACACTCGGGATGGGCACTTCAAGTACCTGGTGATGCCATTTGGCCTGTGCAACGCCCCTGTGGCTTGTCATGAATTTGTCAATGATATTTTCAGAGATCTCCTTTATACCTACGTAGTCATCTATCTGGATGACATTCTGGTCTACTTGCCCGAGCTGGAGTCCTACCAGTCCCATGTGTGCCAGGTACTGAGGCGTTTGCACAACAATCACCTCTATGCCAAACGGGAGAAGTGCCTTTTCCACCAGACTAGCCTCCTGTTTCTAGGATATATTAACAAGGGTTTGCAGATAGACCCTGCTAAACTGTCCACTGTCCTGTAGTGGCTTTGATCCATCGGTCTTCAGGGCCATACAACGTTTCTTGGGGTTTGCGAACTACTACAGGCAATTCATACCACACTTCTCGACGTTGGTAGCCCTAAGTGTGGCCCTCACCAGGAAGCATGGTAACCCTAGACTATGGCCGCCAGCCGCCGAAGAGGCCTTCTCTAAGTTAAAGGCCGCTTTTGCCTCTGCCGGCCGGATACTGAGAGCCCCTTCTTCTTGGAGGTCGATGCCTCTTCTGTGGGGGCTGGAGCGGTCCTCACCGAAAAGAGCCCTAGGGGCAAGACTCGTCCTTCGTTTTCTTTTCTAAAACTTTTTCACCTGCTGAATGAAACTACACCATCGGGGATCGGGAGCTACTGGCATTAAGCTTGCCTTGAAGGAATGGCGCCACCTCCTGGAGGGTGCTCGGCATCCTGAAAATATCTTCACCGATCACAAGAACCTCCTCTACCTTCAAACAGCGCAATGTCTAAACCCAAACCAAGCCAGGTGGTCACTGTTTTTCTCCCGCTTCAATTTTGTTATCCACTTCCGACTGGCAGAAAAGAACGTCAAAGCCGATGCCCTTTCTCGTGCCTCAGACGTTAGTGGAGAAGAAAAAACCACTCCTAAGCACATTGTACACCCAGAATGTCTGATATCCGCGGCACCCATAAACCTCCAACATGCACCCCCGGGTAAGACTGCATCTAAATTTAAAGAGACAGCGCGACGGTGATTTGCTTTCACCGGGCGCTGATTCTATTTAAGTCCTGCGCTTTGCTTTGGTCCCTGCCGAATCGATAGTGCCCTGTGTCTTGAGAGGAAGCGTTCCTATAGTGTCTTCACGTTTACTGTGTACCTTACCTTTTGCCTCCGTCTCACAACCACGAACAACCTTGCTGCCTGTCCTGACCTTCCGGCCTGTCGCCGACTACGAGCTTGCTTCAAAATTTTGTACCACGCCACACCTCGGCCGCCACCGCATGCAAGTCACGTCAGAGATAACGACCTGGTAGTGTTCTGTCGCAGCAAGTCCATCCCGCTTTGTGGCGGGCTCTGGTGAAAACCGGACCTACTTAGACTCTGCTCCCTGGCGTGGCTTATGCCACTGCTTGCGGTGGTCCAGAGGATCCACATCTCTGGTCTGCGTTTTGGTAGGCCCACCCTGACATGGCAGTGTGCATTATTCTGTTGAAAGAGGCCACTTGCATTATGGAGTACCATTACCATTAGAAAGAATGTACTTAGTTTTTATAGAGCTGGTATGTGTCACATTCACATGAATGACAGGACCCAAGGACCCAGCAGAACATTGCCTAGAGCATTACATTACCTCTGGTTGGCTTGTCTTCTCCTATGGGTCCTCTGGAGGAATCTACATGCACCTTCATAAGCCGGCAGGTGAACAGTACTATTTCATTTAGAAACATTGTTAACTGTCTATGTAAAATTAAGTGTCTATTAGGGCGTAGCAGAGATATTCAATATTAGGCCCAGATCTGTCTTCATTACCTAGGCAGCCCTAGCGATCTCGTTATTGGGGTTGACAGGGATATATCAAATAGGGATATATCTTTTTCCATGCACTGAAACTGGGATTAATTTCTTGAGAAGTTTAATGATCTGAGTTTTCTCCAACCTTTAGTACTAGAGGGCAGCTGCCAATCACAGCAGTCCTCCCAATGATGATTGTGCAGACACAGCTTCTGTACTGCCATTAACATGCACCTTTAGGCCATATCCCTGATGTTCATGTACGTGATGATATAGAAAGAGTTTAAAATAGTTCTAGTTATATTGCAGTGGCCAAGGAGTAGTAACTTCTACAGCAATGCACATGGAAGGGTGCCACACACAGTAGTCCTATGAAAAAAATATGTCTCTTCTCCATGAGCTTGCAATGCTCTTCACTCAGGAGCATACATGTGAGTATATAAAAAAGCAATTAGTGTACTGTGCAACCACCGCATGGTAGCAAGGACTCAACTGTTTTGTCATGAAAAACATTAATGGCATATAAATAGGATTTGTGAGACTCCCTGTTTTGAATGGAGAAGTGGCTTACATATTCACTATCCATCAATTTCAATGAGAGTTCCAAGTACAGCTGAGCGGTGGCTTTCAGCTGTACTCCCATTGCATTAAATGGAGAGTAACCTAGCAAGCATTGCACTTCTCCTTACAGAACTGGGAGTTTCAGGAGCCCATTCTGAGGATAGGTCCGGGTCCAACCAATCTAACATTGATGCTATATTCTATTGATATATTATCAATGCTTTTGACTGCCAGAAGTGATGCAAAATAAGACAGGAGACACTGACGAGTTGTAAAATTCACCTTTGCTGTTATTTTTATTTACAGCTACTATGCATCTCTGGCAATGTGGCAGCAAAAAGTCATCAGGGAAGGAACAAGGGCAAATATAGGAAGCCCACTGCTGGAGAGCAATTGGTGTAAATAAGATCATATGATCATTCTACAGGTGGTTCTCATGCCTGCATAAAACAGGCAGTTTTCCTACAACATAGGGACTGTGTACTCAGAGTTACATTAAAAAAGAAAAGTAAACTTTCCTGGCCTGTATAAAGAACTGACACAGTGGTGATTGCAATGTATAGCTGGAACGTCTGGCTGAGATTGTGAGGAAACTGGCTATGGAGATGAATCATGGTACAGGAGTGGGACATTAGGACATCTGTGACATCATACCATCAGTGACCTCTGAAAAGTCAGTGACATCAGTGACATTCAAATAGGTAAGCACTGGTATAGCACTCAACTGCAGAGTATTGAGTCCTACAGCAGGGTCTGTGAGTATCGAACTGGCCCACCAGAGGACCTGAGGGTCCCGGGATCAACATATGTACTGCCGCAGGCTCGGAATGGCCACCAGCAAGATGCCATTCCCCTGGTGGGTTATGAGCTCCGTGGCAAGCTCTGAGATCTGGGTGTGTCCCGGCATAGGCAGTATGATCACAGCATGCTGCCCATGCCGGACAAGCTCCTGGTGCAAGCTGCTCAGTGAGGAACAGGATCTTTTTTAATCATCCTGACTGTCTACAGGGAACTTATATCTACCTATAGGGGGACTATATCTCACATGCTTATTAACAGTCGGCTTATATCGATCTACAGGGGGCATATACCTACCTACAGCATGGCTACATCTACCTAAAGTAGGCCTATAACTATCTACAGCGGGCATACACCTACCTATAGGAGGCCTACAGTATATCTGCCCACAGGGGGCATATACTGTTTGTACAGTGGTGGTAATTGATAGGGAAGTCCTGGAAATGTGAGAAGTCTAAGATGTTTTGTGGTAAAGTCTGCAGAGATGAGTTGTGACCAGAAGTCATCATGGCATTCTGGACTGGATGGAGAAAAAAAGGTAAAGTGAACAACTTATCAGAGAAGAGAAGAGAACAACTCATCAGAGAAGATATTTCACTGGATATAGTCACTGAATGTAACATTACTGTAATCACTTATATGTGTGCAGAGTGCATGCCTTCAAGTGGTATCTACCACTGTATGGTAAATGTATGGCAGAAACATTGGCCATAGTGTAAAGGTTTTGTAACAAACTTATCGAGAATCAGACAACTCATCAGGTAAGATATATCACTGGATATAGTCACTGAATGTAACATTACTGTCAATCACTTATTATTGCGAGTGATGCTACAAGTGAGTTTTTGGAGTAGGCTTGAAATATTAGCCATACTCCAAAAATAAGCCCCAGTTATTTAAAAAAAGCCCTAGTTACAACAAATAAGCCCTATTTACAGGCGTGAACACAGCAGTGAACCTCAGGTACTGTGCTGCGCTGGCTGCTGCCTTCCTTGCAGCATCACCTGTGGGAGTGCTCAGCCATGAGTTTTTCCCCCCTTAATTCTATCTTTTAACAGATTTTAGCTACATTGTAAAATATTGTAAAATATCTTGGTATTTTTAAATTTTTGAAATATCAATTTTATTAAACAAATATAAACTATTAAAATGAAATTCTTAAATTCCAGCAATTAAACCTCATTTTCAAACAGAAATCAACTAATCTATTAATCATTTCCATGAATTCACAATAGCTCCAGGCACTCTAAGATCCAGCAAGCATGGGAATCTTCCCAATGACATAAATTATTATTAGAGATTAAAGAGTAAGAGTAAACAGTTAGCAACCTGGGCAGGGGAAGTGATTGACAGGGCAGGGATGGCTCGCGGGCTTCTAAATCCTGGAAAATAAAATTGGCTGCAGTTTGTGTGACACCATTAAATGGACTAATGCTATAGATGTTGTATAAAAGGAGGCTTTTTGAATCCTTATTGGCATTTGTTAAGGTGTACTGAGCTTGAAAATAAGGAGGCAATGACTAAAGTCAAAAAAGTGATATATTCCTCTAAATACCTCGATAGATAAAGCAACAAAGTGCATGATTGGGTGGTGAGACAAGCTACAAATTCTCTGAGCTCGGTAGGATTTTGTCAGGAGGTTGAAAAATGATCACCACAGGCAAGGAGAAAGGCGTATGACAGTGTGTATGTCAATGAACACATACTTTATATTGTCATATTTTCCAAGATTTGTCATCCTTTGAAGTTACAGGATCTGTAATGTCACCACTAGTTACAAAGTTACGGCCTCTGCGGTGACAGATTTGCAGAATTTGCCATAATTTATCAGCTCTAGAGAACATAGTTCAGTATCATTAGGGATGACCCTGAACTACTCTTCATACCAGAGGTGAGATGCTGTTAATTTTACAGGAATCAGATCTATTCATCAACACTGGAGTGGAAATGGAGAGGATGTGACATTAATTCTAGATGCATGCACTTTTGGTTTAAAAAATGCCTCGGTATGCCGGTGACTATTCCCCATCATAAAAGTACTGGTATTTTTAAGCAGATTTTCCACCCTGGGGTGGGGGAGGTTGCTGTTAGGATTATTCATTTTTCTTAAGTATGTCTTTCTCTTCGGGAATAGCAGATAGAAGTATTAGGTTGCTTCTCAGAATGATGTGTCAGGTTAAGTAGTAAAGTAGTAAGGTCAAGAACACATGGAAAGATTTTGCAGGCAGCAATGATTCTCTCTTGACTGCTTTTTGGTTATTGAAAAGACAGAAGAAGAAAAGTTCTTTTTTTTATCCCTCTGTCAATATGACATAATGTATGCATAAAATTGGGTCCAAGACAATAAGAAGACGGTAAAATGGGCTACTTGCTTATATACAGAACAACTTGAATAAAATGATTCAACGTGGCCAGGAATCATAACTAGAATTCACAAGACCACATGGCAAAATGAGATTGACCCTCAACATTTTATGACAGGAAACTAAAACAGTAGCATAAGTAGCAATAATGAAGGCATAAATAATAGCGCCATATATCACAGAACCCTCATAGTAGTGTTACAAGGCAGAAAGCCAGCAAGTTATTGCCTATAAAAAGTTACAGTAGTCTTGTACCTTATGAGGACCCCCTCCCTCTACCTCCGGGCCCCATAGCTGCTGCTCCAGCTATCGTTATGCCTGTGCACGTGGCCCAACTCATTGAAATAATCTGCTTTTGTTGAAATAATTTAAATAAAAAAAGCTTAGATTCTGTAAAATCAATGTACAATTATTGTCTGAGCACAAAGAGAATAAATGAGGCTAATAATAACAGAAAAAGAACACAGAACACAATACAAAAGAGACGGAGAGATTGCAAGATTGAGTGCTAACCAAGGACTGACGAGCTAGATGAACTTTGTGTAGATACTGAATACAGTGCTTGATAAGGTGAAGGAAGTTATATCTCCATCGTGATCAGTAGTAGCACTGTGATGAGCAAATTAATCTGAAAAAGATGAAAGGGATGACCCAGGAGAAGATGTCTCGTATCATGCTCAGACCTTCCTGTGTCCAGAGGATCATTTAATTTTACAGGCGTTCTTGTGATCACAAATGGTTAAAAAGTTCAACCTCCAATCCTATACAACATAATATTCTCATAAATCATTAGCTCAGGTAAAATGAAGCTATTCATGGACAACATAAAAAACAGAAAAGCCGGAAAAGTAGATATTTACAAAAAGGGTAAGTGCGACTAACAGACCCAAGATCAGTACCAAGCCAGGCATCAATGTTACACTTTCAATGTTCTCCACTGCATAACTGTGTAGCTCCTTGCCTTCTTGCTTGGCCTCCTGGCCATCACTACTCTTCTTTTGGAAGCCTGATGCTGTATAGTAATGCTAATGTTCTTCTTTCTTGACCCATTCATATCACCCCATAATAAGAATGCTTCTCTCATTACTTTCTGCCTGAGCAATCAGACCTTGTCTACACTGCACTGGTTTCTCGTCGGATTTTTAAGAGGATTAAGTATTTGCAAAATTCCGACTGTAACCAGTGCCTATAGACAGCAATAGAAAATCTGAGCTGTAATCTACACAGCACGGATTGTCTATTGTTGGATTTCCAAACTGCCGGTTTATAGAACCTTTTTCTATAATCTGTTGTATTGCAGTGGATTCTAGTACAGTTCTATGTACTGGGCCGTCAGAAACCCAAAAAACGACTGCAGATTCCACGGCAAAAACCACGGTACAGTGATGTTAAAATACTATTGGATTTCCATCGGCATTTTAACACTGCCAAATAGACAAAGCCTCAAGTTTAAAGTTGAAATGACAGAATGAAAACAGTAGAGCAGGGAGACGAGCTGCTGGAACCATGGACCGGAGGCCGGGGAGCCTATATTGTACTTGGACTCCAGGAGCTCATGGTATTATTTGCTTTCAAGGTGGGCAACCCTTGTAAGTTTCAAACAGAGAAAGAACATGATGCTAGAGACAACTGGCACACATTTATTGTTATTTTTAGTAATAAAAGGGTTATATCACAGGAAGAGGATGCGTGTCATCAGCAGTGCTGGACTGGAACTAAAAAGCAGCCCACAAAAACAATATCCACCTCCAAGTTTTCCCTTAGTCATGCACTATCTTCCCCATCACTCCCCTATCAATTCCCAACACTGTAAAAACTCCTCACCCATAGTGCCTCAAATAGTAATAATGTCCCCTTTGGTGCCACAAAGAGTAATTGTGACTCAAACAGCAGATGTGCCCCCAGCCAATTATAGGGCCCCCTTCTGTGTCACCAGTACGTAAGTATACGCCACATATAGAGGCACCCCAAATTAGGCAGGCAGATAGGAAGATACTCCTTTTAGGTACATTAGACCCTAAAAATTAGAAATTAAAAGAAGTCAGATAAGTGGTAGACTCTTCCTAATAAATAGGTAAAGTTCCCCTTTGCTTTATAGGTATTTAAGCCCCTTTAAGAGCCATAAATTTAGAGCCATATTATTATGACCGTCCATCAGGAAGGGGTTCTTCCTGATGGACGGTCATAATAATATGGCTCTAAATTTTTTTCTTCCTTGCCTTCTGAAAGCCATAACTTTTTTAAATTTTTCCACCTACATAGACACATGAGGGCTTTTATTTTGCGGAACAAGATGTACTTTCTAATGGTGTTATTCATATTAATATTGAATATACTAGGGAACGGCAAAAGAATTCTAAGTGGGGCAAAATGTGAAAAAAAAACGTACTTGTGCCATGTTTGTGGGAGTTTTTTTGCATCCGGCAATATCAAACATGTAGGGTTTTCGTTATGTTTTGGTAGCGTAAAAAAATTCCAAACATTTTCTTTTTTTGAAATTTGCACCACGGCGCCATTTTGTGCGATCAATAACTTTTTTGTACCAACACCTACGGAAGTCAGTGAGGGCGCATTTTTTGCGGGCTGGAGTGTACCTTTTAATGCTAGCAGTTTGGAATGCATGCGACTTTTTTGATCACTTTTATTCCAATTTTTATGGGACGTGAAATGAACAAAAAAACGCAATTTTGGTGTTTGGAATTTTTTTCTTTTACGGTGTTCAGCATACGGGATAATTGATGTTATATTTTTATAGACTGGACTTTTTTAGGACGCGGCGATACCAAATATGTGTAACTTTTTTTATTAATTTATCTTTTGTATTTGTAAAATGGTTTTGGAAGGGGGGGGGTTTGGGGATTTCGGGAAAATTGTTTAATTTTTAACTTTGTTTTTTTAATATTTGTTTTTAACCCTCTTAAAAACCCCACAAATTTTTTTTTTTTTCTAATTTTTTTTTGGGTTTTTTTTTTTACCCCCATTTAATACCCATATTTAGGGTCCCCCTTTTAGGGGGGGGGCTGTGGGCTTTCCACCCCTACTTACGGGTTTTGGGCCCCGCGTTTCATTTAAAATATTTTTTTTATTTTATTTTTTTTTTTATTTTTTTTATTTTTTTTATTTTATAAACAGGGCATAAAAATTTTGCCCAAACTTTGACATGGACAAATGCCATTTTGGAGCCAGTACGTGAACCTTAAAGGGATTGGAGGGCCCCGGGGCTCTTTCCCCTACCTTTCCCATGGTGGGTGCGGGCCCCGGGAAGGGGGGGGTGGGGGGGGGGGGGTGGGGTGGGGAGGGGGGTGGAGGGGGGGGGGGGGACTGGGGGGGGGGGGTGTGGGGAGAGGGGGGGGGAAATACCCGGGGGGTGGTGAGGAAAGGATACAAAGTTGGCGGGGCGAGCGGGGGGGGATACATGGTGGGCTATTCCGAGGGGAACAATTCCTAGGGGGGGGGGGGTAACTTAATGGGGTCCCCCCCTGGAATTCCCTTTCACCCCCCCGTGGGCCTTGAATATGTCCCACCCACCCAACCGAATAAATAGGGTATTGGGGAAGTACGGGTGCACGGGCCCACCGGGGTTTTTTCATCACTTTTAGGGGACACCCTAGCCACATCTTTTTTTTGCCCTGCGGGGGGGACAGGTCTTTATCTTCTTTCCATTTAAAGCCGTGTGGGGGTTTTAAAACAAGGTGCCCGGACGGGGGGCCGGTGGGGGCGAAATGCCCAGCCCCACTCAAAACCAACTGGGGAAAACCACTTATGGGGGTGTTGGGGGTTTTTTTATGGGTCCGATTTTTTTTAAGGGGGGGTCCGGCTTTAACCACCTCTGGGAGGGGGGAACTGGGGTGAAAAACGGGATCGCACCTGGGCCAATCCCTTTTTCCCCAAAAGGCCCGGGGTACCCCTTAGACCCCGCGATATGGGAACGTTTAAACATCTTTTCATACATCATAGGGTTCCCTGGTTTACAAGGGGGTTAAATTAAGGATAAATGGCCCCACCCAATTTAGAAAACAAATAACGCTAGGGGGGGGACCCCTAGGTTCAGATTTGGTAGGTCCGAACCCCCAATTGGAGGGGAATTTTTTAACACGGGGGGGGGTCCCCCCATCAGGTAGGGGTATATCAGTGGTAAAAGGTTGTTAATATTAGGGGGCCCTACCTACCCAGGTTAGATATGGTATATAGGTACCCCTCCAGGGAATGTTTAAAGGTAAAAATAGGGTATCTCTCACGGGATGGTATTTTTTATGTGGGGGGGCATTCACTACAAGGTATACCTGGGGTGATGGAGGCTGGGTTATATTTTTAAAAAAAATCCCCAACTTAGGGTGGTTAGGCCCCCCTACACAGTAGGTAGAATGTATTGTATAAGAATTTAGATCCAATTCCCATATCAGTAGATAGGTATGGTGTATAAGTAGGCCATTTAATTAGTTAGATAAGTATCAAAGGTCCCACAGTAGGGTAAGGTTAATACTTTAGTCCCCTCAATTTTATAAAGGTCATGGCCCTTTAACTACCCACGAAAAAAAATAAACTTTAAACGGCCAAACTTATGTGTTTTATTCTTATAATGGTAACCCCTCCCATTTCGTGTTCAACTGCTCGTTAACACTAATTTCTAAAAAAAAAATTTTCAGACAATACACTGGCGGCACTCAGTGCATTTCGGCATGTAGACATGGTCAAGATCAATCTCCTCTTTGCAGTTAAAACGAGCATAAGTATGGGGAAGGAAGAGGTGATTTGAGTGCTTTGAACGTGGATGGTTGTTGGTGCCAGAAAGGGCTGGTTCATGAGTTTTCAGAAACTGCTGATCTCCTGGGATTTTCACGCACAACCATCTCTTGGGTTTACAGAGAATGGTCCGAAAGAAAAAAACAATCCAGTGAGCGGCAGTTCATGCGTTGGCGGGGAATGCTTGTTGATGCCGAGGTCAAGGAGATGGGCAGACTGGTTCGAGCTGATAGAAAGGCAACAGTGACTCAAATAGCCACACGTTACAACCCAAGGTGGCAGAAAGGCCATCTGAACGCCCCCACCGTACGGGAACTTTGAGGCAGATGGGGCTACAGTCAGCAGAAAGACCCACACCGCGGTGCCACTCCTTCAGCTAAGAACAGGAAACTTGAGGGCTCCAATTTTGCCCAAGTCATCAGAAATTGGACAGTAGAAGATTGGAAAAAATGTTGCCCCTGGTCTGATGAACGTCTCGATTTCTGCTGCGACATTTGGATGGTAGGGTAGAATTTGGCGTCAACAACATGAAAGCATGAATCCATCCTGCCTCTGTATCAAGGTTCAGCTTAGGGTGGTGGTGGTGTCATGGTGTGGGGAAATATTTTCTTGGCACTCTTTGGGCCCATTCGTACCAAATTGAGCATCTGTTGCAACAGACTTTATTGGAATCTATGCCACGAAGAATTTGAGGCAGTTCTGAGGCAAAAAGGGGGTCCAACACGTACTAGCATGGTGTACCCTAAATAAAGTGGCCAGTGAGTGTATAGACCCTTTTAGTAGGTAGGTATATAGGGACTAACGAGTAGTTATGTATATATGGCCTCCTAATTGGTATGTAAATAAGGTCCACCAGTAGGTAGATATTTAAGCCCCCCTAATTTTTTGTAAATATTGTATTATATTTTTAATGGAACAATACTGATGATATGACACTTTGATACGATGTAAAGTAGTCAGTGTACAGCTTGTAAAATAGTTGTAAATTAGGTGGTGCCCTAAAAAACATAACTCAACACAGCAATTATGTCTAAACCTTGTAACAAAGTGAGTTAATCCCCTCAGTGCGAATGGATCAAAAATTGTGCCAAAAGTGTCAATACTTTGTGTGGCCACCATTAATTTACAGCACTGCCTTAACTCTTCACAAGTTCTATAAGAGCTTCACAGGTTGCAGCCCCTGGGATCCTCTTCCACTCCTCCATGATTAGACACACGGACGCTATAGTGCGTTGCTTGCCGCTACCCCCAGATATGAGGTTTAGGTTGGAGGACATTGATTGGCCAGTCAAGCAACCTTACCCTCATTTTCTTTACCAAGGTAGTGGTGGTCTTGGAGGTGTATTGGGGTCGTTATCATGTAGGTTTACTGCCATGTGGCCCATTTTCCGAAATGTGGGGAGATTGATGTTCTGCTAGCAAGTGGCATTCATAGTTCCTCAAGAAGTGTAAACTCCAAAGCTAGGCAGCAGCTCAGCAGCCCCAAACCATGAAACTCCCACCCAACCATGTTTAACTGGGGAAAGCAAGAAAAAACATTTGTTCTTTGTACTCACACATGCCTTGACACCATCATGAACCAATAAGTTTGTCCTTGTTTACATCAGCCAATAGGACCATAGTTCCAGTTAATCATGTCTTTAGTACTGCTATGTCTTCAGCAAACCTGTTTGTGGTCTTTTCTTGGATCATCTTTAGAAGAGGCTTCCTTATGGATGAACAGACTATGCAGCACCCGAATTTGATGCAGGTGCACGGAGTTGCTGAAGTTAGAGACATGACCCTCCATCCCTTTAACCTCTGCAGAAATGCTGGCAACACTGATACATATATTTTGAAAAGACAATCTCTGGATATGATGCCAAGCACGTGCACTCAACTTCTTTGGTCGACCATGGCGAAGTTCTTTCTGAGTGGAACTTGTCTTGTTAAACCACTGTATACTCTTGGCCACCTTGCCGCAGCTCAGTTTCAGGGTGTTGACAATCTTCTTATAGCCTAGGCCATCTTTTTTATCAGATCCTCAGACAGTACTTTGCCATGAGGGGCCATGTTGAACTTCTTGTGACCAATATGAGAGTATGAGAGCGCTAACACCAAATTTAATAAACCTTCTCCCCATTCATACCTGAGACCTAGTAACACTAATGAGTCACATGACACCATGGAGAAAAATTGGCAAATTGGACACAATTTGTTCATTCTCACTTAGGGATGTACTCACTTTTGTTGCTGGCGATTTAGACATCAGTTATTTTGAGAGAACACCACATTTACACTGTTATATCAGCTGTACACTGACTACTTTACATTGCATCAAAGTGTCATATCTTCATTGTTGTCCCATGAAAATATGTAATGCAATATTTACAAAATTGTAAGGGGTGTACTCACTTTTGTGAGATACTGTTTACTGTCCCCCAGCAGTTAAATATGTATATACTGCTTACCCCCAGTAGTTTGGTAGGTATACAGGGCCACCTATTGAAAAAAAAAATCTTACCTTTCCACTGAACACTTCTTCTCTTTGTCTGGGTCTGGAGGCGGCGGCATCATGTTGTCATGCTGCCTGCTCTACTCGGCCATAGGCTAGTACATGCATTGGAACAGGTGGCACAATAACCTCATCACACCGTGTGTGCCATGGCCTCCAAGGGTCTGGATGACCAGGACTGGAGGATCCCGACTGTTCTGCCTGAGCTGCTGCCCACACTATGCAGGCGGATGTGATCTATGTGACCTGGGGATGCAGCTGTGTGGTGAGGGGAGCCCATGTGCCCCCTGGCTCAGCGGTCCAGTCGCAACCAATGCGACCCCTGTGCCAGAACTTGAGGCCCACCAGGGGGAATCTATGGCCCCTTGGTGAGCGTTCTGGGCCTGGTCATCAGAATAGAGGTGGTACTTGGCAGTTTGTCCAAAAAGGGCTGCACAGAAGTAATAAAAAGGATAAGACCTAAAACTGAACCCCTAAGATCCCCAACAGCAAGGGAAGAGGAGAAGAAGTAGAACCAGTAAAAAAACAAACAGCCAGAGAGATGAGAAGAAAAACAAAATCTGATATGTGTGAACATTTGAAATAAAACTCCTTTATATTATATTTTTGTGATGAAGTAAGGCATTACAATTGGCGTTTTTTATTAAAAAATACAAAAAACAAAGATTATTTTTTTATTTTTTTCTACGTGATCTCTAATATTTCATACACTTGTACATGCTGTACAAATATGTTACGAAATGTACTTTTCCATATATCTACCTTATTTTGACAGCCATGTATTTAAAATATTTTAAATTTTTAAACTTGAAATAAAGATTCATATTGCAAAGGAAATTTTCTCAGAGGTGCCAGAACATAAGCAACCCCTCCAAATGGCCATTTCTACACAACCCTATAGCTCTCCAAGTACTTTATAGGGACATACTGAATACTGTTAATTCACTGTTTGTGTCATATTTTGTACACATACCATACACACGCTCTTCATTCATTTTAGACGCTGCGGACATCTTTGCACGCGGTGTATGATCGGGTTAAACAGCAGGCACCAACCGGTGAGGCGACGCTGCCAGCCTCGCTCTGTTACGGCCCGGGTGTTAGCTGCAATTAGCCGCTAAAACCCGCTGGCTCTGCGGGGGGTTTGCGGAGTGATCCCCCTGCAAAGTCCCTTAGGGACCCTGGGACGTACTCATACGTCCATGGTCCTTAAGGGGTTAACTAGATGTCGCTTGCCCATAGACTTTGCCTGGGTTTGCCTAGGTAGGCTCTCCATGGAGAAAGTAATGGTCTGGGATGGTAAATTACTGTCCCTGCCTTCCTAATCAGGTATTTTCGCCACATGGTTTTCAAAAAAACGTTTGATATCTTTGCTCATGTTGATCATCACATGACTGAACTTTTTACTTATTTGGATGTCAATGGGATGGCTAAAATCCTCCTGTAATACATGCCCAAAACATTAGTATGAGTATTACATGTGGTTTTTAATACATGGATAAGTGTACAAAAGGAAATAGGCATAAGTGTGACTCTTTTCTGACTGTAAACCCCGGGTAAATCAAATCTAAAAAATAACACTAAATCCACATCCAATAAATACCTACATGTGAAACCAGAAGTTTTAACATCAAAATGTTTTTTCAAGAGCACATATGAATGTTTTTGTCTCACTATTCTGACATTAAATCTGAATAAACCTTCCCACGTTTTAGGTACAATAAGGAACCAAAATTAATTTTTATTTCGCCCCTAACTGCCTGAATGAGATGAGAGTGAAGAGAGACTTTTTTAAGGCATTTTTATTTATTTTCTGGGTAAAGTCGAAAACGATTAAATTAACTTACCATTAGTATTTTGGTAGCATCTGCCTTTAACTGTATTGACTTGGATCAAAAATTTGGGATATCATTCACTAAACTTCTCACAATAGCTCGGTAGGAATTTTGGCCCATTTCATGTCCTGACAGAACTGTTGTAACTTGAGCCATATTTGGTGGTCGCCTTGCTCGCCATCTTTCTTTTTGTTTTTTATCCCTTATGCCCATAATTTTCAGTAGCTTTGAGATCATGGCTTTGTGATAGGGCCACTCCAAAACATTGTCTTTGGTTGTCCTTAAGCACTTTGTAAACCAATTTGGAAAGATAAGTATTGTCCATCATTTGGAGACCACTTCTGTCCAAGCTTTAACTTCCCAGCTAATGTTTTGAGATGTTGCTTCAGTGTTGCCACATAGTCTTCTTTCCTCATGATGCCATCTGTTTTGTGAAGTGCACAAGTCCCTCCTGCAGCAAAACAAGCACACAACATGATGCTGCCACCCCTGTGTTTAAAAATGGGCATGGTGTTCTTAGGCATTCAAGCTTCTCCCTTTTTCCTCCAACATAAAGATGGTCAGGTATGGACAAACAGCTTCAATTTTAGCTTTAATCAGACACAGGACTAGTGATGATGCGATTGTGTAATGATCATTTCGAGTCGATAGGCGATATCAGTAATTAACATCGCCTCGATAGTCATAGTCGATAAAAGATTATCGCCGATGGCCATTAAAGTCTATGAGAGTGGAAACACAGCTTAATTCTTCACACCCAAAACAGCGGCTGGGAAGCTGGAATTAACAATCCACAACAGGAAAACTGAAAGTGTACATCTTGGGCAAGACAATAGGCAACAAGAGTCACAGTAAAAAAAAAAGTCACAGACACTATTCACTATCCCTGTATTGTACCACAGAATAACTTAAACAGCATTGACCCACAAATTAAAAAGTGCCAGAAGGCAGTATTATTTGAACCCATTTTAGTTGAACAGGACATTGGACTATGCCTATACTGGAGACCCGCAGCCAGGACCCTTAAATTGCATGACCCCACAGTTTAAAAATGTGCCTGAAAATGGAGTTTTTAGAAAACCCCTATTTAGATTGAACTGTACATAGGACCTATACGTCCTGGGACCGCAGCTATGACCCTTAAACCTGTTTGCTGACCCAAGATTAAAAAAGTGCCGGAAAAAAGGGATAAAAAGGGAGTACAAAATAATAGTATTTAAATTGATATAGGATTAATATGGAGGGACCTTCGCACCACTGATCTTCAGCGTAATTTACTTTAAAAATATGTATAACACAATTTGCATACAAAACTGAGCTCTTTTGTGGGGCAAACAGACGATGGACTTTAATAATAAACTATTCTAAAAGTATAGGGATAAATTATGCCGGTTTTTTGGGAACACTGACACGCAGTGATTGCATTAGAACTGACAAAAACCAGGGGACAATTTCACATCCTATATCAGTGGTATGCTGACCAAGAAGTGGTTTAAAAAAGCAATGCTTTTTTCAATTCTAGATCACAGAACAAATGAGCTGAAAAATATCTCCCTTCCTTTCAAAAGCCTCTCATGCATGCTGCCTCCCCCCCCCTTGCAATCCATTGATAGAGTCCACAATGTAAACGTAGATCAGTAACAATCTTGTAGCGAGTTAGTTCGTGTAAACACACGTAGCTCAGCAATAGCAGTTGGGCAGATGGGACGTCACACAAGAGTAGGAAGCTGTTTTGTCAGTTGGATTGCAAGTATGTCAGTTTTTACTCTTATACTGGAGATACGTCTCTGAATAACTTGCTGGATGTTTTTAACTAGACTATTAGGCTGCTTTGACGAAAAATAATGACACAATCTTACTAGCTTCCGCCAGTATCTTTACAGGTCTTTTGCTTTTGTGTTCTTGAGCGATGATATTGCGCGTCGGCAACCAAAGCATGTTCATGTTCTGAGGTCACAGACCTAGTATCCTTCCTGTGCGGTATAATGGCTGGACATTTCTATATAATTGTATATGTGTCTTTATATATATAGTGTATGTAAACTTATGGTTTTAACTGTATCCGGGGAGATTGTATTATTTTTTCATGTAAATTTAAGTATTTTATGTTTTATTTTATTTTTTGCATACAGAGTCTGAGGCTTTTTATGTGGACTATTGGTAAGCAAGTCTGAATTATAATTGAGATCTTGTTTGCATATCCCAACCTGATGGTTTTTTTATTTATTGTATTATATTATATAATAAATAGATATATATATATATATATATATATATATATAGATATATATATATTATTTATATATATATACAACATGTGTGAGGGGGGGAACCAGTCATACTGGTAGGCAGCGTGGGCCTTCAGCAGACAGAGACAGGGGCAACAACTTACAGTTCAAGGTCAGGCGTTGCCTGGATTATTGCAGCAAAAACGGAAATCAAAACAAGCCTTAAACTTCAGGCAAAACAGAAAATAAAGTCCTGCTCGGCAGTGGTCTTCCGAGACACAAGATTCCCTGACTAGTTTACTTGACAACAGACTTGAGCACCCCCCATTTTTTTTTACAGCAGGTTGCTTCCTCACAAACGGTCTTCCTCTGCGACACAGAGGTATACAACAGACACTGGTTAGGCCTGCAGGTCCAGGCCTTTATAGGCCGGGAACACCAGCTTCACCTGGGTGCCGTGGGAGGTGGCCAACCACCATGCCTCTTTGACCACTTCAGGAAAAAGCCGACCCAGACCAAAAAGAGGATTGGAACCGCTTATACCAAACTTTGTCAGTTTAACATATTGTACTGAAACATCAAACTGTTGGTTCCCCTTCACGAGACAGGGCTTCTCGGTGACACGCATTACTCACATACCCAAGGCAACATAGGAGAGCATTCTAGGGAAAATATATATAACCTAATAATGCCGCCTGTTCACTGTCTCAACATACCTCCCCCTCTGTTCGAACATGTGGGGTCGGACACCTTTTAGCTACCAGACCAGTGTGTACTTGACAGTGCGTCAAGGTTGCAATGCAAGTCTTCCTGCCCTATGTTCTACAGAGAAAAACAACTGTAATTCTGCAGCGTCAGGAACCATCTGGTGGACCCTAGCATTTCTCTCTTGGCTTGGGACATCCAGGTTAGCGGTGCGTTGGTCTGTGACCAACCTGAAGTGGCGACCCCAGTAGGTAGTACCTTAAGGTGACTAAGGGCCATTGATGGCAAAAAACACTCTCGCTCACAATCACTGTATTTCCTCTCTGCGGGCGTGAGTTTCTCTTACTATAAGAACGTGACCAGTGCCTTCTCCGTTAGCCTCCTGAGACAAGAACACGCACCCTGGTACCATATCAGACGCATCGTCTGTACAATAAAGCCCTTTTAAAAAAAAACAAAAAATTAGGGGGTTTCAGTACTGGTCTTTTACAAAACGGCCCTTTCAAACCTTGGCAATGCCTCCTCTGGTCTCCGGTTCCATGTGTCCCATCAGTATGACTTTACTTTTTTTGTCTAGGTCAGTTAGCGGGGATGCTATTACTGGCCAATGTTAGGGATGAACTATGATAATAACCAACAATACCTAGAAAGGCTCAACTGCATTTGGTTTGTGGGGTTGTGGCCAGCACTGTATCGCCTTCCACCCTTATTAATCTGAAGGTTTCTATAACAAACCCTTAACCTATTATGTACCCCAGGGGTACCGGGCTTCTCCCAGTCCTATAGCGCAATTTCCTAGGGTTCTGCTGTTAGCCGGCCTCCCTAAGAGGAATTAAGTACGGCCTGTGTACCTTTCGGTAGATGGCTGTCCCTGTCCTCAACTAAAAGATTATGATGTCTCTCATCCAGATATGCCGAAGCATATAGACGATGGGCGGGAGGTTGACTTCAATTAACCTTTGGATGGTGGACGGGTGCCCATGCAAACAGAAAAGGCAGGCAGGTACTGGAAGGAAGCCCGTCCGGTGTAGCACAAAAAGCCCCGTCTTATTTTGGCTTGATCAGTAAGGGGAACTTGAAGTAGCCTTTTAGTGATGTCAAAGATTAGAAAAATAATACTTGCATGACCCAACCTTCTATTAGCTATCGACCCTGGGCATTGGGTACCACTCGAACCTTGGAGACTTCATTAAGCTTCCGGAAATCATTACAGAAGCGACAATGAGCTGGGGGGTTTTTCACCAGTTTTGGGGATGAGCACAATGGGGCTTGACCACTCGCTTCATGAATCTGCAATCACCCGAGGTCTACACATATACTTGACCTTCTAGGTATGGCTGTCTACGAGCCTCTGGAACCGGTAAAGTTTCAAATGAACTTTAACTCCAGGGTAAGTGAAAATGTCATGTTTTATGACATTAGTCTCCCTAGGTAGAACTCCGAGAACTATCCTTGTTTCTCTGTATGAATTCCCAGGTCTACTGCTTCATGTGACATTTGACAGGGGACTCTGATACATGTACCTAGAAACAACACTCTGGGGGGTATCACCTGCCGACAGGGTCTTCCCTGTCCTTCCAACGACTTAAGTAATTAACTATATTCACATGGCTCTTGCTTACGTCTTACGGGCTCGGTACACTGTTGTAATTTACTTCCCCCACATTTCTCCCACAAAATCATAGGACCCTTGACCACATTTGCCAGGAACTTGCATCTCTAAGGTGGGCACGAGCATAGCACTCGACGTCCCCAGGGTTTAGCTCCTCACATTTGGCCGATCTGTTATATACCTGGCTCTGGGCCTCTTGTGCCTGTTTTAAATGTTCCCTACGATGGGCAATAAATGCCTGCGATTCTGGCCTTGCCATTAGGGAGATATGTTTCGATTACACTCCTGTGGGCGCGATGACCTACTTGCTCCCAGGTCTTCTTTGGTATATCCAGGAGTCCCGTGGACGTTTACCATAGACTAACTCAAACAAGAGGAGAAACCCTGTCGAGGACTGTGGAACCTTCCGGACATGAACATCAAATTTGGCTGCAGACAGGTCACCAGTCCTTCCATCCTTACGGACACTCTTCATTTAGCATTACTTTGTCGCATCTTGTTAAATCGTTCAACAGACCATCTGTTTGGGGGTTGGTATACGGATGTGCGACGCAAATGTTTAATGCTCAGTAAACTTGCATTAACTCCTTCATGACCCTGGACATGAAGGGAGTTCCGATGGGTCTGTGAAGAATCTACTTTGGGATACCTGCACAGAAAAATATGGAAACAGCTCCTTCGCAATATTTTTAGACGAGGTTTTGTTCCGCAAAGGCAACAGCCTCCGGGGTAAACGGAGTGTGTAAATTCTTATACCACCAGTATATATTGATGGCCCCGCGGCCAGACTTTATTAGAGGGCCCCACTAAGTCCATCGGCATCATCTCAAAAGCGGTACTTCTATGATGGGTAGGGGCATCCAGGGGGCTCCGGAAATGGGCTCAGAGCTGGAACTTGACACTCTGGGGCAGGACTACACAGTGCCGCTCACACTCAGTATAAACCCCTGGCCAGAAAAAACCTCGAAGAATGCGCTCTCATGGTTTTTTTTCAGTGCCTAAGTAGCCCCCTACCAACACGTGTTTATGGGCAAGCGGGTTCTAAGACATTCTCGCTTAAGGCTGGAGGTAGCCACCAGTTGCTCTCTCACACACCTCCTCCTGAATTTTAATCATCTGGTACCATAGGTCGTGAGTGACTGCCATATGAGGATACACCGTATCAGGCCTCTGGTATTGTAGAGCTCTCCATTCATCACTTTAATCATTTTTCCCTAGCTTTTTAGCCTAAGGTGGGATTCTCGAAGCTGTGCTGTACCTAAAGATATCCCGTTAAAGACTTTGATAATCAGGTCATAGCAGCCACTTCATCTCTGCTCCTCAGTGTCACCAGCAGTACTGCTAGGGGGAAACGGATTACAACCCTCTGTGGTCGCCCCTACTGCAGGAGTTGTAGCCTCACTGTCAAAAGGCTCTGGGTCAACATGACATACCTGAACATTGGTGTCCCCGTGGACGCCCAGGACCCCAATAGCCCGTCCTGTGATGGATGTAGGGTCGATCAGGCTGGCATGCACCAGAGTGACTAGACTTACGGAGTCCGTAGAGCTGTCACTGGAAAGTCAATTCTACCATTATTGACAGAGTTGGCGTTTTTTTCTTTCTGTCTTCCAATACAGTCTATGCAGAGCTACTGGCCGTGCAAAATAAAGCACCTCCGTCTAGCTGTATCACAGTCCCATGGAAAGGGGGAAGTTCGCATCAAACATGGCCAGGACCACTTCAACCGACCAAACACAACATGCGGCCCCGGGGTCAAAACGAGGCCTGCCCTCTCTGCCCTTGCAACGGATGTCCCATTTGGTGGCCTTTTCTCTCCTCCATAGAGATCCCCTCGTCTCATTTCCCAACCAACTGAGCCACCTCCCTTGGGACATGTATCATCCCACCCTGCCTGATGAATGGACAGCCTTTACCTGACATCCCACGACGGTTGCTATTCCCAGGGTTGAGTGTCCGTTTAAGGCCCGCCTTTGTAGCAAGTCATCAGGTGGCTTTATACCTCTCGACGGCTGACGAGGGGGGAACACTTTAGGTCATCTTTAGGGTCCTCTTTGTACCTACCCGCGTGGCATATTTTCCTGGGGGGCCCGCGAATCCGAATGAACTTGTCCCAGTGTGAACGGCCTGTTCCACCATCCGCCTCGCAGCGTCGACTCCCTCCGGCTGTGTAGCCACTTTTTCACCAGGTGAACCAGGTTTGTACATCTGAGACCGGGGCTGGCAGAGGTGGTCCGGAGAAAGTCCCCAGTTGTGTAACCTGTGAGCGCGACATTTTGGTGTTTACCCCCAGGCGTGGCACTGGATCTCTGCTTTAATTTGGTATAGTCCTTCGGCATCTATGCTCGTCGAGGTCTGAAATACGCCTTCTGGGGTTCCCAGTCAGGAAAGGCGCCAACAACCTCAGCCAGTGGGGCACTGGTAGACTACAGCTCTGCCACCCTTTCAAAGACGCACAAGATAGGCCTCAACGTCTGTCGTGCCCCGTGAGCGTTATCCTCTGCCAGGGACATCTGTACAGCAGCAGGGTGGCGGGACGGAGGGATGGGGAGCTTGGACGTCTCCTTCTGCACACATTTGGGCCATAGCTTGGACATGCTCCTGCAGCTGCCGGTTAACTTTGCTGTGCTCACTGCAAAGCGAGATATTCAGACTCTATTAGCAAGGCGTTTTGTTTCTAGCCTGAGCTTCTGCATGGCATCCCTCGTGCACATTTCTGATCGGTTTTCAGTCATCTGTTGGAGGCTTGAGTTGGCCTGGAAATTAACTGTTTGGAGGCAGTTTATCCATGTTTGCAGTCTCTTGTTTTGACACTGCTGCCAGCTGTTACCCAGGGACTTGGGAATTCCAGCAAAAAGGTCTGTTAAACGTGTGTATGTTCTCTTTTGCGTCCAATGCCCGCATGCCGAAGCAAAATATATGAGGGGGACCAGCAACAGGTAGGCAGCAAGGGCTTCAGCAGACAGAGACAGGGGACACAACTTACAGTTCAAGTCCAGGCGTTGCCTGGGTTATTGCAGTAAAACGGAAATCATAACAAAGCCTTAACTTATCCCCCCCTCTGGGCAAAACAGAAAATAAAAGTCCTGCTCGACAGACGCTCTTCCTAGACAACAGGCATTCCTACCATAGTACCTTGACACAGCTTGAGCACTTACAGCAGGTTGCTTCACAAACGGTCTATCCTCTGCGACACAGAGTATACAACAGACACTGGTTAGGCCTGCAGGTCCAGGCTTTATAGGGCGGACACAAGGCACTCCCTGGTGCGTGGGCCCTGCTCTTTGGCCTCATCCAGGAAAAGCCGACCCTAAGGGACCAAAAGCTGATTGGTAACCGCTTATACACAAACATGTCAGTAAACATATGTTTACTGACACACAAAATCGTCGGATTCCCTTCACCGATACAAGGCTTCTCGGTGACACGGCATGCTCCACATACTCCCATGCCGATAAGAGAGCATTCTAGGAGAAATATATCTCCCTCAATAATGCCGCCATGTCACATGTCTCAACAAATAAATATATATTTATATATTTATATTTTAGATATATATATATATATATATATATATAATATTATAATATATATATATATATATAATATAATATATATAATATATATATATCTATATTATAATATTTATTTTTATTAATATTTTATGATATATATAATATATATATATATATATATATATATTACTAAATATTATATTTATATATATATTTTAATATATACTTATGTTTTATAGTATATATTTTTTAAATTATGTATATTTTATATTATATTATATATATATATATATATATATATATATATTATATGTATAATTGTATCATTGTAGAAGGTTCAGAGGGAAACCGTCATAGACGGTAGGTATTTATCCCCAAGGTGGCGGGCATCGGTGATAAAAAAAAAAAACCCTTTTAAAATTTGATGCCAGCAAAAGTTATTGCTTTTATTGCTGTGAGCTGTTTTTTCTTTAAAAGAAAGGGTCGGGTTTTTTTTGGAGCGGCCCCAAGGTTTGGGTGGGAGGGGGTCGCTCCAATACTCCACCCAGGTCTTACAGCCAGGAAAATGGCAGGGGTGCAGGAAGTCAGTGGGTTTGATTTTGGACCTGCAACCAGAAGCTATAAACTTCAAGCTGTGTGTGTGTAGGCCTGAAAGTGTGTGCTGGAGAGCATATCCCAGCCTTTCGTTTTGCTGAGTAAAGGACTTTATTGTTATATGGGAACCTTTGTATGCTGAAGTAAGCTGTATTTTTGTTTGGAAACTGCTACTTTCTAATAAGCACCTCTGTTGTTTGGACTTTAAAACCTTATGCGTTGTGATTGCCTTTGAGTTGAACCCACCACAATTGGTGGAGGAAGGTATGCGGGCACATCCTGAATTACAGAGTGCATGTCCTGGGTCGAAAGGCTAGCAAAGGGTTAAAAAACAGTCTGAGACATGGAGGAGCTAATCAAGCACCTGGTCAGGGGCCAAGCCTCAGCAGCAGCAAGCTCACACGGGGACTGTGATAGCGCCTGAGCAGGAGACAACAAGCTCTGCTCAACAGATGGCGGTGTTACAGTACATCGGTCAGAGCCAGAGAGGTGGACGCCACCCCAATGCCAGGGGTGAGAGCCGGTATGAAGGAGGAACGTACGTGAGGCGCTAAGAAAATGACGCCAGACGGGATGACGTTGAGGCCTCCTGACGGTGTTTGAGACGGTAGCTGACCGGGAATAGTTGCCTCCAGAGCAGTGGGCCGAGGTCCTAGCCCCTTACCTCACCGGCGAGCCTCAGAAGGCCTTTTTTGACTGTCGCTACAGGATGCCAAAAAGATTATGGAAAAGCAAAGGCTGAAATTCTGGCGCGGACTGGGAGTTACGCTGGCCGTTCCGGGCACATCGGGTGCATCGCTGGGGATACAGCAATGACAAGCCCACAAAATCCTAGAGTTATCGAACTGCTTTCATCTCGTCCAGAAGTGGCTTCAGCCAGAGACCTGCACACCTGCCCAAATGGTCGAGAGAGTCATCATGGACAGGTTCATGGTTTGCGCACCCTGTCTGCAGCGCTAAACCCAGCCAAGGGGAGGGCCCCCAGGCGTGCCAAGTGTCAATAAATTGGGTTTACTAACTGTGACTGGACTCCTGGATCAGGGAGTTTGTGACCCTGCTAAAGGGCCATCACTCCCGCCCGGCATGTACTGATCCTGGGAAACGATGGGGGTGATATGCATCATGGAGACACAAAGCATTACCCGTGGCGCGGTGGACATTGGCACAGGCCGGGACCCTATTCGCCCACTCCGTCAGGTGTTGTCACGAAAATGATGCACCCTATTATTGTGTGATGGGTCAGGACTTTCCTTGTTTCTGGGGACCTATGGGGAAAAGCAGTGCCGCAAACTGCCCAGGTGGCCAAGTGGGGGGTACAGGTTAGTGGGGGTGAGACCCCTGACAACTTCCGACTATGTCAGTATTGGTGGGAGTGTTCAGGGATGAAGATCCAACGCTGTTTTCTGAGACTTCCCGTTCCCGACCTGGGAGGTATCCCGGTAGGAAAATTTTGGCACCGCCCAAGCTCAGGGATTATTAACTTTAAAGGGGCATTAGAGAATGTCACTGTGCTAGATGGTGTTCCCCAAGAGCCAGGGGCAGCAGAGTGGTACTCCCACTTTTCGGTCAATAATAATTTGCTTTAACGGGTGACCAAAGTGAGGGATGAGGTTATTGAGCAGCTCCTCGTAAACTGGGCCCTACAAGGCGATTGGTTTAGACCTGTGCAACATACCCATTGTGTCTAGGGGGGTCACCCCTTGGGGCTGACAAGACCAGGAACGGGTGTTTACAAAAGGTTCTATGGACGGGGTGTTCAGGGAAATAAAGAAAGTTTTGGCCATCATGGTTCCCGTGTGCCAGGGGGTCCAGGGTAACATCCCGTAGCCCTTGGTTCCATTTGCCAATTATAGAGGTTCCATTTTGTAAAAGGATTGCAATGGATCTGGTGGAGGCCCCTGGTTAAAGTCAGCTAGAGGGCACCAATATTATTCTGGTGGTCGTGGGATTATGCGACTCGGTTCCCAGAAAGAAGCAGTTGCCCTTGAGAAATTACGTCAATCAAAGTCCATTGCCAGGGAAATGTTTTTATATTCTCCAGGACAGGGCTATCTAAGGAGATTTTGACGGATCATGGGGACACCGTTTATGTCGAAAGAATGAGGGATTGTGTAAAGTACTAAAATTAAAACAGCTGCGCAGCTCGGGTTAATCAACCTCAAACCGCTGGTTTAGTGGAAAGGTTTAATAAGACCTTTAAAATCATCGTTACGTAAGGTGGGTAGACTGGATGGAAGGAATGGCGAATTGCCTTATTGCCCTACTTGTTATTTTCCATCAGGGAGGTGCTGCCAACAAGCGGTCCACTGGGGTCTTTCTCCCCATTCGACTATTGTGATGGGCGACACCAGCGGTCTACTTGACATTGCGAAGGGAGACCAGGGAGAGTGATGTGAACCCATACAAGAGGTGTGATTGAGCATGTGGCACAGATGCAGGATAGGCTGGCTTATGTAATGCCCATTGTGAATGAAATTCCTGCTGGCAAAAGAGGCACAGTCCCGGATATATAATCGATCAGCCAGACTCCGAGAGTTTTAGTCCGGGGGGATAGGTTATTGTGGTTTAAGGTACCAACCGTTAGAAAGCAAATTCTTGGCAAATGGGCAGGGAACGTATGAGGTGGTGGAGAAAGGTTGGTGACGTCAATTACCGCATTAAAATCAACCCGAGGTTAGGAACAGCCCTGATGCTGTACACAGTGGAATTTGCTCAAACTTGGAAGGCATAGAGATTGCACCCAGAACCTTGACTTGGTGACCCTGCCAGTCCCGGATTTTGCGACAGTAAAAAAATTGCTGGATGGACCCTGTAAACATCCCTGAAAGCAGCAATGTGGGAGTTGTTGCAGCATAACATAGGAACTTGTTCTTTGAGGTGCCAGGGCTGGTTAAGAGCATTGAGACCAGGAGGTACTTATGGAGGCCACATGTTTTGGGTAAATCTGAAACCTTATTAGGATTACCAGAAGCCTGCCGGGAAATAGTGCCATTGGAGGTAAAGAGGATGATGGATTGCTACAGTTAGGGGTCATTGAAGAGTCAAAGATTGGTGGTCCAGTCCAATCGTCCTGGTACCAAACGAAAGTGAATGGGTTTTGCAAATGGACTTTCGCAACTCAATGAGGTATCCAAGTTCGATTTGACTACCCCTATGCCCCGGATAGACGAACTGATTGAGAGGATAGGGCAAGGCCCGTTATATGACCACGCTAGTAGACTAACAAAAGTGGTACTGGAAATCCCGCTTGTCTAGAGAAGCCGGAGATGAACGGGCTTTCTTCACATCAGACGGGCGGGCGGACTTACCTGTATGTGCGGATGCCGTTTGGATTTGCGAGGGAGCACAGCTCGTTTTCCAGAGGGCATTGGACGGATATTAAGTCAACCATAGGAGGTAGCAGTGCTTACTTTGAACGACATCGTTATTTTCAGCAGAGACTGGGAGAGTCATGCTTGCCTAAAAGTGCACAGCAGTTCTGGGATGTCCTAGGGAGGCTGGGGTTTCTCTATAATCCCAACAAATGTTCCATGGGGCTTGGAGGAAGCCAGATACCTGGGTTATATAGTGGGGAGAGGTCAGTATAAAAAACCCCAAATAATAAGGTGGAGGCGATCCAGAAGTTGGCCCAAAGCCCTCTCTAAAATGCAGGTCAGGGCTTTGGTATGTGGTTCTACAGTAGGTTCATTCCATATTTTGCCAGAGATTGCATCGTCCTTGACTGACCTCACGAAGGGCACAAAGGGGTGGTGATAAAGTGGTCCCCAGATGCAGAGCTGGCTTTTCTAAGGACCTAAAGCAAAGCTCTCTGTAAATCAGCCAGTGTTGGTGGGCCCTGATTTCGCCCAGACAATTTATTGTACAAAAGATGCATTGGATGTAGGTGCTGGGGGCTGTCATGGTCCAAGAAATAAATGGGGTAGAACACCCAATTGTTATATCTGAGCCGTAAATTGTCACCTGGTGAAAACTACCAGTTTTATAGAATAAAGAGTGTTTAGCATCAAGTGGGCCTGGATTTCGTTGAGGTAATATGCTAGGTAGGTGGTTTAAGTGGTGTCAGACCATGCTCCCCATAAAATGGATGCGAGAGAAAAAGGGAACAATGCCCGGGTTAAATTACGATGGTTCTAGCGCTACAAGATTTTAGATTTTTTGTAGAACACAGGCGGGAAAAATGGCATGCCAATGCGATATGCCTGTCAAGGGTGCACTGTTATGGTGGCAGAAGGTGACCAACCTCGGACTTTGGGCAAGAGGGGGGGGGTGGTATGTAGAAGGGTCAAGAGGTACCATCACGGCTAGGTATTTTTCCACCCAAGGTTGGTGGCCTCGTGATATAAAAAAAACCATTTTACTTAGATGCAGCCAACAGTTATTGCTGCTGAGCAGTTTTTTCTTTGTTGTCGGGTCGGGTTTTTTATGGAGGGACTCATGTGTCTGGGTGGGACGGGTTCGCTCCAATACTCCAGCCCAGGTCATTACCTGCCAGGTAAAAGGACAGCTGGTGCAGGGAATGTCAGTGGGTTTGCTTTGGGAACTTGCAACCAGAAGCTGTATAAACTGTTTCAAGCTGTGATGGGCTGGTGGTAGGCCTGAAAGTGTGTGCTGTGAGCATATCCATTGCCTTTGTTTTGCATGAAAGTAAGGAACTTTATGTTATATGGAACCCCTTTGTATGCTTGAAAGCTAAGCTTGCATTTTTGCTTTGGAAACTGCTACTTTACTAAATAAACACTCTCTTGTTTGGACTTTAAAATTGTGCGTCTGTGCTTGCCTTTGAGGTTGACACCATCCCCCCCCCACACAATATAAATACAGCGGGTACGGAAAGTGTTCGGGACCCCTCTGTAAATTTTTCACTCATTCTTTCTTTACAGGCATTTTTTTAGTAATATCCCAAACCGTTCATTTTTTTTGTCTTTAATGTACCTCTGCCCCCCATCTTGAAACGAAAAAGAACAGAAATGTAGATATTTTTTGCATATTATTAAACAAAGAAAATCTGAAATATCACTTGGTCATTATGTTATTCAGACCATTTGCTGCGACACTCATTTTTACTCACATGTGCCAATCCTTCTGATCCTCCTAGAGTTGGTTATAATCTTCATTGGAGTCCAGCTGTGTTGGTCTTATTAAACTGATGGACTTGATTAGGAAAGGCACCACACAGGTCTATATAAGACACCACAGCTCACGTGCATGTCCAAGAAGCACATGAGGAAATCATGAGGTCTAAGGAACTGCCCAAGGAGCTCAGAGACAGAATATGGCAAGGCACAGATCTGGCCAAGGTTACAACAGAATTTCTGCAGCACTCAAGGTTCCTAAGAGCACAGTTGCCTTCTTAATCCTGAAATAGAAGAGGTTTGGGATGACCACAACTCTTCCTCGACCTGGCCGCCCAACCAAACTAAACAATCGTGGAAGAAGAGCCTTGGTGAGACAGGTAAATAAGAACCCCAAGATCACTGTGACTGAGCTCCAGAGATGCAGTAGGGAGAGGGGAGAAAGTTCCACAAAGTCAACTATCACTGCAGCCTCCACCAGTTGGGGCTTTATGGCAGAGTGCAAGCCTCTCCTCAGTGCAAGACATATGAAAGCTGCAGACAGTTTCCAATAAAACACATGAAGGACTCCCAGACTAGGAGAAATAAGATTATCTGGTCTGATGAGACGGAGATTGAACTTTTTGGTGTTAGGCTATGTTCACACGGCTTATTTCGGGGCGTATTTACGGACGTATTTACGTCCGCAAATACGTCCCGAAATACTTTTCAAATAATGAACAATTAGATTAGCATTGATTCCAATGTAAAATACACCTCGTCGTTCACACGAGGCGTATTTTCGCAACGTATTTGCGGGCGTAAATACGTCCGTAAATACGATCGTAAAATTTAGTCCCCTGGCACTTATTGAGTCGTATTTCGCAACGTAAAGCCCCATTCTAAAGAATGGGGATTGTATTTACGAAGCGAAATACGTGCCACACTTTGTGACACATAATTGAAACGTATTTCGGGACGTATTTGCGGACGTAAATACGTCCGTAAATACACCCCGAAATAAGCCGTGTGAACATAGCCTTAATTGTAAGCGGTCTGTGTGGAGAAAACCAGGCACTGCTCATCACCTGCCGAATACAATTCCAACTTTGAAGCATGGTGGTGGCAGCATCATGCTATGGGGGTGTTTTTCAGCTGCAGGAACAGGACGACTGGTTGCAATTGAAGAAAAGATGAATGTGGCCAAGTACAGAGATATCCTAGATGAAAACCTCTTCCAGACACTCTGGAACTCAGACTGGGCCGAAGGTTCTTTCTCCAACAAGACAATGACTCTCAGCACACAGCTAGAATAACAAAAACAGTGGCTTCGAAAAAACTCTGTGCCCATTCTTGACGGCCCAGCCAGAGCCCTGCCTAAACCCAATTGAGCATCTCTGGAGAGACTTGAAAATGGCTGCCCACCAACGTTCACCACCCAAACCCCGAAGGAACTGGAGAGGATTCTGCAAGGAAGAATAGCAGAGGATCCCAAATCCAGGTGGGAAAAAACTTGTTGCATCATTCCCAAGAAGACTCATGGCTGTACTAGCTCAAAAGGGTGCTTCTACTCAATACTGAACAAAGGGTCTGAATACTTAAGAACCTGTCATATTTCAGTTTTCCTTGCTTAATAAATTTGGAAAAATATCTACATTTCTTTTTTTTTTTCATTTCAAGATGGCTGCAATGAAAGAATGAGTGAAAAATTTAAAGGGGTCTGAATACTTTCAGTACCAAACTATATATTATTTTTATATATATATTTTTATATATATATATATATTATATATATATTATATAAAATTATATATAATTATATATATATATATATACACGGTATATCTATATATATATTTATTTATTAAGACATTGGTGCAGCTCTAATTTTTTTGGTATTGGATATGATGTGTTATAGGCTAACAGGACGACTGGTTCACAGTGATGCCATCAAAGATATGAAGAACACTGTGAGGAACCTTGCAGTGATTGGGGTCACTGGGCAAAGGTATTTTTATTGAATTTAAACAAGAACTATCCTGAGGGACACACAATATAAAGGCAACCAGCTTTGATCTTTTCTCTCACATAACTGACAGGGTTGGAGCTGGAAAAACTACTTAAACCAGCTTCTTTTGACATCATTCATTGTGATTTGTCTATCTCTACAGCTGTGCTAATCAGTGATCAAAACCAATTGGTGCCTGGCCAGCTAGTAAAAAGCATCACCTGTATGTGACACCAATTGTGCAATTTTACATAGATGCACTTTAGTTGAATCACATACATATACACTAGGATGCACAAAAGCAACCTATTACTCGATGTACATGTACATGATTTTGCTTTAAAGGGAACCCATCACATTGAACATGCTATCTGATCTGCTAGTGGCATGTTACAGAGCAGGAGGTGGTGAGTGGATTGATACATTGTTCATATATTATATCTTTTTTTAAATTTAGATCTTTGCTTATTCTGCTTTAAAGAGTCCAGTGGGCGGTCTTATCAGTGACTAATAACCTTCCTTGTATCAATGTGCATACAGAGATAGCTGTCAATCACTGATATGACCGCCCACTGGACTCCTTTACCCAGAGTAAGAAGGGATTTAAATGAAAAAAAAAAAATACTTCTACTGAATGTTTGTTATAGATAAATCTGCTTACCTCTTCTTGCTCTAAAGCATGCTACCAGCAGATCAAATAGCATTTTCTATGTGAGGTTATCTTTAAGTGTTTAAACCCTTCTGTTTCTGTTTAGATCATATTTTTTTCACTCTCCTTTCAAGTGCAATATCCTTTTTATGTTTACATCTACATAGCTGTATGAGAACTTTTATTTAATAGTATAATTTACTGTGCTATATAATGTACTGGGAAGTAAAAAAAAAAAACAAATTTCCAATTTTTATTCCCTTAAGGGTACCTGACCAAAAAGGGGTGGAGGAAAATCACTTGTGCACTATTCTGTAGTACTAACATACTGCACATCACAATCACAACTCTCTTATTACACCCTGCCTCACCCAGGAAATTATAGGACAAGCAAGATGGAGGTCTGGGGAACTTTATTAAACCTCAGGCCGACATGACAGCCGTTAAGCACCCTGTAACTAACAACCTGCACCTGCCATGTATGCCGTGTATGGATGAGCTACCAGAGTTTCTTTAAGGCATATGAATACACAATATAGATTAAGAGCACTTCCAAAAATCAAGCGGTTTTTATTTCACCAAAATAGCACATTTGGGTGAAATAAAAAATGCTTGATTTTTGGAAGTGCTGTCTGGATCTATATCATGTAAACTGGATGAGCCGTGGACTGGGTTTGTAGGCGTGCACCCGTATTTTGTTTCCTGTGCTGCTGCTCTTTATTCTATATATAGGGCACATGAATGTCATTGAGAAATCTTCCTCTCTGGATCCCCTTTTGAGTCACTAACATAGTATTATGTTAGTAGCTCTATGTAGAGTAGAGTAACATTATGTGGACACCTATTTATCTGAATATATGACTGATAAACATTTCTCCCAGCAATAACAGCCAATCACTGTCTTTCTGAAGCTGAATCAGTGGCAATCGGCTGCCTAACAAGTTGGCATTAATCTGAAAAAAGGGCTTGTACGTTAACGTCTCTTTACTTTGGTTTATAAAGTTTGGTCCCAACTATTGCAGGACCCTCCATCCCCTCCATTGCAATTAAATGGCCTACAATGGCATTTGGAAAGAATTTATTATTCTTTAATTCGTTCTCTGAGTCTTGCAAGGGACAAATTACATTATTTTGCTTTCACACCAGCATTGCTTGTCTAAATCTACAATAAATCATGCCATCCCCATGTTTGGCATGAAGTCAATTGTATTCTGATAATAGAAGGTATAGACAGCATGATAAATCGCGGATCAAATTTTGGCAGAACTTGCAGTTATCAGTCTTGTATTTTCAGCTTCACGTCTGGCACCACTTATTCCCGAGATTACACACTAAGGAAGAATCTAACAGCTTCCAATAGGTAACAAACATCTAATAACTATTGGCAGCTTTCCTGTACTGCATGTTTGTTGCATCATCCATACAAGAACGTAAGGCTTTAGTCTAAGATTTTTAAAATAATCCTCTTTCAGTCGTGATCATGACCATGGAGTCTTCTGGTTTGTTTTATCACAGTAAAGGCATTGCAGGTTGTAAATACAGTGATCATTTTTTGGACTATAGCACTGGAATAATTCAATGTGTTAACAGGAACAAAATGTATTTGTACTTCTCAGAAGCGGTCCCATGTTTGTAAATCATTGACAATGTCATTATGACGTGATTGTAAGTTTCCGTATGAATAAAATACTTTTTCCTTCCTGATGCCTTTTCAATAACTATAGCTTGATAAACAAGGTCCAGTGCGACTATTACTCATAAAGACATTTAGCTCACAATCGACAGGAAACCATCAACATTTCCTCATTTTACAGATGACAAACCACCTCCCAAAACTGCAATCATCCCATGAAGGAAATGTGAATTTTAAAAAGCGGGGGGGAAAAAAAGTATTTAAAAACGTCCCAAATTTTTTAAAAAATATATTTTAAAGGGGGTATTTACTTCAGTTCTTGAGATGTTGGTAGCAACCCATCCAATCCACAGAGGCAAAGAAATTAATTCCTAAATGTCAATAAATTAAAGGGAGGGTAAAATTGAAAAAAAATTCACAGGGAAAAAGTTTAACACCCCGTAAAAAGAGGGCAAAAAGCCATAGAAAGTCATGACACCAGCTGAAATCTATCAATAATAATAAAGCAATCCTACCACAAAGTGAAAAATAATATGTGCTGGTTCAGCCAAAGACATATAAAAAGGGGTCTCATTATCAAGCTACCACACAAGAAACATCTCATGATGGATAAAACCAGTGAGCTGGCTCAAGAAATACGCAAGCTTATTGTTGCAAAATGTACTGAGGACATTGATTACAGAAGATTTTCTAAACTAATAAAGTTTCCAGGGAGCACTGTTGGGGCCATAATCTAGAAGTGGAAAGAATATCATTTCACCATAAACCGGCCACAGCCAGGTGCTCCCAAGATTTCAGACAGAGGAGTGAAAACAATTGCCATACGAGTTGTCTAAGAGTGAAGAGCTGTGGAAAGCCATAGAAAGATCTGGAATCAGCAGGTACAATTGTTTCAAAGAAAAGTAATGCACTCCATGGCCTTTATGCATGCTCACCACGCAAGACACCATTGCTGAACAAAAAGCATTTTCAAAGTTTGCTCAACAACATTTAGACAAGTCTGTGAAATACTGGGATAATATACTGTACTCTGGTCAGATGGGGCCAAAATTGATGCCATAATACACACCATGTTTGGAGGCCAAAAAGTGCTATCACTTCAAGAATACAGTATGAAGAATGAAGTGTGGAGGTGGGGCTGTTTTTATTTTTTTGCAAACTTCATATAATTGAAAATAGGATGAATGGACAAATGTAATGAGATATTCTTGATAAAAATCTGCTGCCATCTACCAGGAGGATGAAGACACATGGCCCATGAAACTCTCTATAAAGTTGTAACTATAATACTGTTCTGCAAAGAATCTTTTTAATTGTACTGCCAACATTTGGATGTCTTTGCAGAATATCGGCTAATTTAGAAAATGTCATTAAAGATCAATATACATAGCAACAGTTTTAGATATACAGCTGCACATGTTATTATATGCAGAAGGAAGACTCTCATCTAAAGAATCTGTAAAGGACATTGTATAGAAATAATCAGCTGTTCTGTCTTAATTTTCAAGTATCCCTTTTTAATAGGAATCTATTACATTAGACATCCGATTGCCGTCCGATTTGAGGGCAACATTCAGAGCAGCCTGCGCTAAGGCGATTGATACATAGTTCTGTCAGAAAACATTCAGTATAAGATGTACAGTTGTAACAGAAATATATTGAACCCTTTGGAATGGCCTGGATTTAATTGCTAATAAAATGTAGTGTGACAAAGATAATGTTAGGATTTAAAGGAGTTAACTTAGAGCTTAAAGATTTCATAGAATACGATAAACAGCATTTATATTGAAAAGTAAACATATTCCACTACCTTTATGTATTTCTTTTGCCTCGTTATTCATCTATCTTATGATCCACTTTTTTGCAGTGAAACTTCCTGCTCATGGGATTGTCAGTAGTTCTCCAGCATCTCTTTCCTACAAGTCCCAGATTACATTACAATCTAGGACTTCCCCCCACAGTTATCACTGCTAGATATTGTGCTGACATATGTGTGTAACCTCCTCCAGCTTTGTACTTATTGTCATGACAATGATAATAGCTGGGACTCATGAGTCACTATGTAAACTGAAGTACACAACCCCCCAGCTCTGAACTGCTGTCCTCTGCTCCCATTATTAAGTTCTGCCAGCAGGACTCAAGGATAAACAAACAGCTCACCTTCCCCTGTCATTATTCGAATGTAATTACTTCTATTCACTTTCAAACTAAAGGCTGGAAAGAGTGAAAACAGCTAGATGATTCTCTACTCAGTTCACACCCACTAGAGGGGAGTGTTCCTGAGCTGAGCCTGGCTTCAAAGCACACCCACTGATTGATGACAAAATGTTCACTGTGGCCATGTGATCAATCTACATCACATGGTTTGCAGAAGGAAGGGGGAAGGGAGAATATGGTTCTTTGCCTGGTTCTGCACAGCAGGACAGGTAAATAATTTTTATTAAGTATGAATTACTAAGTTTAATACAGTTGTGAGCCCTATAACAAATATAAGGATGGTCCTGGAGAACCCCTTTAACTTGTTTATCTTCTCATGCCTCCTGGCTCAGCCTCAGTAAACATCCAATCAATAGATGAGGAGGGGTATTTGAATCTCCCTCCCTCTGTTCACCTTGCTTGTGATTTCCTTTGTATCCTGGCTAGATTTCCCCTTGCTGCCTGCATTTGGTTTCTATCGTCTGATTTTGAACTCCGGCTTGCTTTCTCAGTTTTTCTTCTGCTCCACATTTTATACAACAGACACTATTGTCTTTTGACCTTGACTTGTCTGACTATTCTGATTGGTTCTGTGTTTTGCCCTGTTTCCCTAGTCCTTCGTTGTTCATCCTGTCAGTCTTCCCATTTGCGTTTGTCTTCTTACATCTCTCTGGAGAGCAACATCCTGCTTTGTTGTGGGGTTTGCTGAGCACAAAAAGGCAGCCTTAGACTCTGCCTCCCAGAGGGTGTCTGACAGCAGCTTTGAGACATTTCAATAGGGTTAAGGTTAGGACTTGGCCATTCCAAAGACACATATCATCTATGTATTGACAGATTGGAGTAGGGAAGACATTTTTCCCTATAATAAAGACAAATAGCTTCTGAAGGGTTTTTTGCCATTTGCCATTTTTCACTTTTGCTTTTATTCCACTTTCACTGTAATAGTAATACCACCAATGGTCTAATAATTTGAGCTTCCTCAATGCTCACTTTTAATATTATATCCACTTAATTATATAGACCAATAGAAGCATATTTTTGCTTTTCTCATACTTTATTGCGCAGGAGTGTGCAGCATGGCTGGTTGTCGAGGCTGCTCCTTGCTACCGCATTAGGAACTAAATAGTGACTGTGAAGGTGCAAACCAATGAAAACATAGGTAAACCACTTTTGCTATAACTTATTGTCAATGTTTTTGCAAAGAAATGCATTAAGTGTTTGAGGAATATGACAACCCCCCCCCCCTCTTCAGTTCTTATCACTTCACCCAAATTCCCTCTCAGTCACAATGCAGGGCTCAGAACTTCACCTAAGCTCCCCCACTGCTCATCACATGTCATTGAGGAAGCACTCAATTAAATAAAAGCAGCAGGGGGTTAAGCCTGTAAGGTTCCCCCCTAATTTTGTTAGCACCTTGGCCAGGGCTAGGGTAGGTATTTGCTCCAAGACACAAAGCATCAAAGGAGATTTTGTAGATACTCAGTGCTGAAGTTCCATAAAGAATTATGGAATGACCGTGCATCGCAAGCACACCCCAGTTTCATATATTTATGAAAGCATCCCACACGCATAGCTGTCACTTTCTCGTTTGTAGGATCCACGGGCAGAGAGAAATGGGAAACTGGTACCAGGAACAGAGCATCAACCCAGTGTTTAGTATCCAGACATAGTTTGGATCCACCCTGCCCTGCTGCGATACAGTCCATTGCGCATCCTAAGCTAGAAACAGCATGGCCCGGAAGGGAGGAGCATGCAGACCATCCCAGGGGTGTGACATGGGATGTCCCAGCATGGTTAAAAGTGAGAGCCCATCTGGGCCCAGGGTCGTCTCTATTGGAAGAGGGATACATGCACCAGTATGCCAGGAGCCTCCATTTAGGACCAGCAGGCCACATTCACGCCCCACATGTGTGCTCTACACTAAGCTAACGTAAGGTAACTCGACACATCTTGCTGTTTACTTTTTTTTTACCCACATCCTATTTGTATTTGCACCTCTGACCAGTGTATGTATAGCTGTATCTCCTATGTATGTATTGTTTGTCTAGTGCACTCACAAAGCGATTAAATATATAAACTTCGATCCTGAGCTGTTCTGTTGTCCTTAGCAAGCCGAACTCACGTGTCTGTCTTCTTGGTCTGGAATATATCGCTACGTGGGCAAGTTCCTGGCCTGGTTATGAGTCTGTAATGGACCATGGCAGTATACCGGGCTGGCAGAGTTCTGTTTCACCGGTAAGGCCATGTTCACACGGTTTATTTGTCCGTGGATTGGCGCCGTACTCCGCGCCGGATTTGCGCTGCAGTACGGCGCCAATCCGTCGGAGTAATTACGATAATCCACTGCTCTCAGAGAGCAGTGCATTCCGTCGCTGACATGCACATTATTTACGGTGCGGACGCGCCGTAGATAATGCATTGTCTATGGGGCCCGCATCCCGCCCCTTATTCACGCCGGAATTGCGAGCGCAATCCGGCTCGCAAATCCGGCGTGAATAAGCCGTGTGAATGGGGCCTAATGGTAAACAGATCTCTCCCAGCTGGTCATGGTCGTGGGTGATGGGGTATCCTCTCACACTCTCTGGGTTTTCTTGTGCCCATGTGGACAGGGTTAACTGTGAAACCATATCCGACTGACCTTGTGTACCTCTTGGGGCATGCAATGTCACGAATACACTCCAAGTCAGGCTGTAGACCCTCGAGTGGTCACAGGTCTCCTGACAAAATGTTTTAAAGTTTATATTACACAGATTTGAACAATAAAATATAAGAAAAGCTAAAATGTGCTTGTATTGGTCTATATAATTAAGTGGATACAAATGTTGTTTTTCAGCCTTCCAAACTATGTAACTTTCTTCTTTTTCAACCATTTTTAGCTTACTTACTAAACACTCAAAAGTAAGGCATCCAGACCCTCCAGGCAGCAAAGCAGCCCCAAACCAAGATGCTCCCTGAATCATGTATTACTGTTGGTTTGAGTTTTTGGTGTGCAGTGTAGTTCTTCTTCCAAACGCAGGATTGTGCATTTATAGCAGGCATCCTCAAACTGCGGCCCTCCAGCTGTTGGGAAACTACAACTCCCATCATTCACACTGTTATAGATTATATAAATGCATCATGGGAGGTGGAGGGCCGCAGTTTGAGGATGCCTGATTTATAGGCTTGTTGGTCCATCAGGGCATGATAAAAAATAGAAGATAAGACTCATACTTACCTCCGGAATGCTCTCATTCAGTCCTGACCATCCATGTGGCCACTGTGGTCTGTAATTAGCTGCATGATGACCACTCATTGCTACAGCGGGGATGAACAGACCAGAGTCGGGACTGAATGGGAGCATCCGGGAGGTAAGTATGAATCTTATCTCTTATTCTTTATCATGCCCCGATGGGCCAACAAGCTTTCTTAATTCCTGGAACACCTCTTTAAGCTAAAAGCTTCCATTTATGTCTCATCTCACCTTGGTATGTTGTGCAAATCACAACAATATAAGTGTTTTTTGATAGATTGTATTTATTTCTCGGTGCTTCCAGGTCCACAGCTTTTTGGCAGTTACAAAGTTAGGTCCCAAAAATAGTAAACAGGATAAAATAGTATATAAAAGCACTTGTTGAACCAAGCTCCAAAAACTTAATTTTTTTTATTAAATGAGCTGCATATTCATCAACTACTTTTGTACTTGGAACTTGGTCTGACAAGTGTTTTTTTTTTATACTATTTCATCTGTCTATAAAAGATTGTTCTATTTCAAATGCTTCACTTCCACTTCCGTGCCATGCATTATTTGAAATCCTGCCAATTCTAGACTTAGGCATACAGTAGGTAAAGGTACCTAGTGATTTAAAGCTACTTCTGAATACATGCTCATACATGGAAGGCTGTTATTTATTAGGTGTCTCCTCCCACTGGACACATAAGATTGAAGTTAGTAAGGATTTAATGCACTGAATTACACTTAGTCTATCTTCTTAAATTTTTTTATCAGTCTTCTCAAAATCTTCTGATTTGTAACATGTGTCCAAATGTTCTCCAGAGTGGATGAATGGTGGCTCCCGGTCATGCCCAACTTAAAAAAAAACAGAACAGTTACACTAGAATACAGCACCAATGGGAAAGTTTAGAACTAGACAACCAATGACAGGACTAAAGATAATCATGGCAAACCAGAGCTCTCTAAACAGCTGCAATCTAGACATAAGGTACCAGGGGAAGACAATTGAGGGCCCCATGCAAGAAGTATGTATGGGTCGGTAGTTGTCCAATACCTCATTATAGAGCTTCTACTTTTGTCTTTCTAGGAATCCACCAGCAATTATTAATTAAGAAATATATTAGCTCAGGAATGTATCTGCAGCCTAGTAGACAATAGATATATAAAGAGGTGTTCCGACACTTCAAAATGCTCGTTATTCCATTGGGACATGAAAAAAAATTGATGAAAAAAAGAAAACTTACTTTGCAAACACTCTTGTTCCAGCGGCTGTCTGGTGATGCTGGCAGATGACTTCCCTCTTCACTCTTCACGAGACCACTGCAGCCAGTCATAGATCACTGTGGTCACATGCTGGATACTCCAAATGTGAACTCTGTGGCTTATGATTGGCTTCCGTGGTCACGTGAAGAATGAATAGGGGAGTCATCTGCCAGGATCACCGGGATGGCCACAGTGACAGAACAAGAGTGTTTAAGAGGTAAGTTTTCTTCTATTTTTTTATCATCTATTTAAGATGACAAGATCCCTATGCAGCCGCAGATGGTGCACCAATGGTGTATTTGCTTGTGTGAGGCACACAGGATCATAGAGATTATAAGCAGCGCCTAAGCTCTGGCAGGCACTACGAATATGAGCAGATTAACCAGAGGTGCCAGTTAGTGTTGTAACCTTACGTCACCACTGGAAGCAGACAAGAAGCCTGGACCACCACTGGAATAGTAACACAGTTTGAGATAAAAATTGCTGGTAGCAGCCTGTTGAGCTGTATGATGTAGATGCCAGAGGAAGCAATGCCAGATTACATTTTTTTTCAAATATCCATTTTGTAATGTTTTTAAAATTGTGCTTAATTTTTATCAGTCTATCTTTAGCTTTTCTAGCTTGACGACTTTGTTTTCCCTGGGGCAAATCCAAGGTTTTAACTACTTGAACAAGTATGGAATTATGTTAGGAATGGGATACTTATGACATCACACCTATATTTGTACTTTGCACTATGCAAGTGAATCATAAAGTAGTCCATTTAACTGTCTGCAATAAAGAGTCCATTAACTCTAGCCGTTCTTTTAATGTAGGCATGTTTATGTCAAATTGTCATGATGTCAATAAAAGGCAGCACACAAATCAACAGCAGCACTTACAAAAATGCTTGATTGTCCAGATAATTTGCAAAAACTCATGTTTTGTCTGTGAGCACATTGCACATTCTATTTTTACTTCCACCGCTATACTTTTCTTTACTGTTTAGATACACAATGTTCAGTAACAATTATAACAGTCTGGATCACTCCGAAAACACTCCGGTGTTTCTGGCATCTTTTGTGTAGTGTATAAATGCCCATGTTTTTCAAGGGTCACTTATCTTCCATATAAGCTATTAGATAAGCTATTAGCTATGTCGTGACAGTATTTTTAAAAGCTTTGTGCACCTGTAACAATGAATATAAACTGGCGGAGTGTATAGAGGAAGGTAAATGGCTTGTACATACAGCTGATCATGTCGTGCCTGTTTCTTATGCCTTTTCTGTAAATGTATAGTAGCTCTGAGGGTTCTATGTATAGATACATTACTTATGCTGAAAATATATGCAAACAAACACCAAAATTGCAGCCACTGCTTCTTAGTAAAAGGGGTATTTCCATCCCAGACATTTATGTGTATGATAGATGAGGGTCCCACCTCTGGGACCTGAACCTAAGTCACGGATTTGGGTCCCCTCACCCTTCCTCCTGGCCAGTATCGGACTGGCACGCCGGAGGATTGGAGGATGCTTCAGTGGGCCCTGGGTCCGCCACAGCGAGGTCCTTTGTGGCCCCATACTACTGAACTGGACAGCGGCACGATAAAGTGACTTCATCGCACTGCTGCCTCTCCTCCGCCACACAAACTAATCACTCTGCATAGGCTGTGCAGCCGAGGAGCTGCCAGAGGAGTGTCACCACGCTAATGGTGTGATGATGATATCACGCCGCCAGTGTCGGGCAGAAGAGACGTTTGGCTGGTAAGGAGGAAAGTTGAGTATTATTGTTATTATTTTTATTGGCGGTTTATATTCCTGCCTAACTGAGAGGCCTTATATATACCTGCCTAACTAAGGGGACCTACATATACCTGCCTTACTGAGGGGGCCTATATATACCTGCCTTACAGAGGGGACAAATATATACCTGCCTAACTGAGGGGGCCGATATATACCTGCTTTACTGAGGGGGCCTATATATACCTGCCTAACTAAGGGGACCTACATATACCTGCGTTACTGAGGGGGCCTATATATACCTGCTTTACTGAGGGGACCGACATATACCGGCCTTACTGAGGGGGCCTCTATATACCTGCCTTACTGAGGGGGCCTATATATACCTGCATGTCTGAGGGGACCTATATACGTGCCTAACTGAGGGAGACTATATATACATGCCTTACCGAGGGGGCCTCTATATATAGCTTCCTAACTGAGGGAACCTATATATACCTGCTTAACTGAGGGGGTCTATATATACCTGCCTGAGGAGACCTATATATACCTGCCTAACTGAGGAGACCTATATATACCTGCCTTACTGAGGGGACCTATGTATACCTGCCTTACTAAGGGGACATATATACCTGCCTAACTGAGGAGGCCTATATATACCTTCCTAACTGAGAGGATTTATATATACCTGCCTAACTGAGGGGCCTATATATACCTGCCTAACTGAGGGGACCTATATATACCTGCCTAACTGAGGGGAACTATATATACCTGTCTAACTGTGAGGGCCTGCATATACCTGCCTAACTGAGGGGTCCTAGATAGACCTGCTTTACTGAGGGAACCTATAAATACCTGCCTGATGGGACCTATACACCTACCTAACTGATGAGACCAATATACCTGTAAGTAAGGAGCTGCTGAAAAACTGAGGATTCTAAGATGTGTATGTGGTAAATTCTGTAGAGCCGAGTTGTGGCCGGGAGAAGTCATCATGGTGGTCTGGGCCAAAAGAAAAAAAAAACAAGGGAAGACGACCACTTCTTCCTGCACCGCTACCAGGTCCAGTCGCAGTTGGGCGGCACAGGAGCTCTGTTGGTGCCCCTGGAAGAGATGTTAATTAGAGACGTTAACCAGCGGCAAGATGACCCGGAGGCTGTCCCTGCCATCTATGTCCCAGAAGCAGGTGATGGGAACACATCATTTACTTATTACACAGTAGTCATGTGAGGGGCCACATAGTTTGCTGCTCTAACACTTTACTTTCCTGTCTGGTTTGATTCCTGCAGAACTTTCTGTCCAACTTTTTACATTTACAGAAAGTTTTGCAGGATGTAGGGTTTACTCACCTGAGGGGCCACCTACCTAACCTAGCTACCTACCAATGCTAATTGTGGCCAGAGGCAAGATTTAATAGGGGATTGCTTGAATGACAATACACTGCAGTACAAAAAAAAAACATAGTACAAAAGTGCTGTAGTATATTGTACTAGCAATCACTTGTACAAATACCCAAGTGAGACAGAAAAAAATATTTAGAACTACATTCTTTGTAAATGTTACCGCCATAAAAAAGGCTGAATTGTGTCTTTGTATCAGTCACCTCACTTTTGCTATGAAATTGGAATTAAAGGTGAAAAGTCATATGCACCCTAAAATGGAAAATGATACAAATAAAAACCCTAACCCCATAACAACTTATCCCTGACACAGCTTAGCTGACAGAAAGAGGTTATTGGTCTAAGAAAAAACTAGTAAAACACATTAAACACTCTTTATAAATCTGGTATCGAGGGAATTCTACTGAACCACAAAATAAAGAGAACGTGACATTCATATCACATAGTAAGTTTCCACAAAATAAAACCTTAAAAAACGAGTTTTTCCCTGTTCACCCTATGAGTGTATGGGTCCCCGAAATTCTTTCACATGGAGTCAGGCCCGGCCCACACACCGCTTAAGAATGCCCAGGTCCTCTGTCCCAGATGCTCAGAGGCATGTCTTTGCGGGCCCTTAGGGGAGCAGAATGTCCCCGGCATATGCTCCGCTATTCTATCTAGTAAGTTTAAGGCCCTAGGCCTTAGTCGTAGTAGGGAACGGCCGCACGTCACCACGCGGGCATCGCGATGACGTCATATCATCACGCCACCTGCGACAGGCTTCAATAGGAGAAGCCTGGCCTGTCCGGATGGCCGCATATCGGGGAACGGGAAGAAATTAGTGTATTTTTTTTCAATATAATGGGGTCCGACCTGCCTGCCTATCTACAGCCTAAATACCTGAAGCAATCTACCTTCTACCTGGGGTATCTTCCTACTAACTGGGGCTATCTACCTATCTGGGGGCAATCTACCTACCTGGTAGCAATCTAACTACCTGGGACAATCTACCTACCTATCTGGGGGCAATCTACCTACCTGGTGGAAATCTGCCTACTTGGTGGAAATCTACCTACCTGGGGGCAATCTACCTATCTATCTTGAGACAATCTACCTACCTGCATGGGGCAATCTACCTACCCACCTGGGGGCAACATACTACCTAAATACCTGGAGCCTAACTGCTGCCTACCTACCTGGGGCCTATCTAATGCTTACCTACCTGGGGCCTACAAACCTACCTACCTGGGGGCCTACCTACCTACCAACCTACCTACCTTGGGCCTACCCTCCAACCTGCTTGGGGCTCACCTATCTACCTAGGGTCTACAGACCTAACTGAGGCCTTGTCCGTTTACCTATCTACCTATGGCTTGCCTATCTATCTAACTGGGGCCTTGCTTGCCTACCCACCTACCTGAAGTCCCTAATTTAGGGGAATACCTATCTAAAGGGGGTTCTACCTATCTATAGGGGCATATTTAGTATTCATGCTGCCCTAGGCATTATAGATAGCCATCAGCCAGGTTTCCCCTCTGAATTACGTCAGACAAGTGTTGTATTACATTCTTTAATAAAATGGTCACCCAGGGATGTTGTTGGGAAATGTTTATTTAAATAAAGAGTATTTGTGTTGTTTCAGTATATTTTACCACTATTTTTCCAGTGATAGCAATAGAGGTGTCTGACAGGTGTCTCTCTGTTACTAGCTGGGACTTAGGGCCACATGCATGAAAACTGTCCAGGTCTAAAACTTACTTTGTTGACCATAGCAACCAATCAGAGCGCCCTTCTCATTTCATATAGTGCTCTAGAAAAATTAGAGGGGCGATCTGATTGGTTGCTATGTGCAACAAAGTGAGTTTTAAACCTAGACAGTTTTCATACATGTGGCCCTTAGTGTCAGACAGCCGTGTTTTTTTTGTCACCACAAGGCTGACACCAATCCCCAGCACTAGTTATATAGAGGCGTCTGTCAAACATCTCTATTACTAACACTAGAAATAAATGGTAAAAAACACACAGACACAGCACAAAAACCACTTTATTTAAATAAACTCTCCCCAACACCGACCTCCGCGACCATTTTATTAAAGAAATTGATCAAACGCTGGTTTAATAAATCCTTCTTAGTCCAATGGGGAAATCAGTAGATAAGACAGAAACACTACTAAAAGCATGATAATGCTAAACTCCATCCCCTGAGTATCATGCATCATGCCTGCAGCTAATCTTCTGAGTGCAGCAGAAGGAGTTGGAACCACACAATCTGATTCTGAGGGGTACAGGCCAGAGCTGTAGCAAAATCTCCAGGGGGTTAGTCCTCTGTTCCTCCTTGGAGACTGTGCCTCTAAACTGTAGCCTGAAACTGCTCTCTCATCCCTGGGAAGTTTGTATAGAGTTGGAAAAAGGCACAGAGGTGCTGGAAAAGTGAGGATTCTAAGTCATTTGTGTCCAAATCTGCAGGGCCTATTGTTGACCAGTAGAAGCCAGCATGAAGGTGTGGACTGGATGGAGAAGAACAGAGAATGTGGACGACTCATTGGAGAAACATCACCTGTGAGTCACTAAATGTACCTGAACTGTAATCACTTATATGTGTGAAAAGTGTAATGGTTTATGTTCAGTAATGGTGTGGCGGTATTATTCAGTCACTATGTGGTGGTGATATGTGGTCATGGTATGATGGTATTATTTAGTCACTATGTGGTGGTGATATGTGGTCATAATGTTGTGCTGTTATTCAGTCATTATGTAATGGTGATATATGGTCATGGTGTGGTGGTATTACTCAGTCACTATATGGTGGTGATATGCGGTCATGGTGTGGTGTTATTATTTAGTCACTATGTGGTGGTGATATGTGGTCATGGTGTGGTGTTATTATTCAGCTACTATATGGCGGTGATATGGGGTAACAGTGTTGTGCTATTATTCAGCAACTATGTGGTGGTTATATGTGGTCATAGTGTGGTGGAATTATTCAATCACTATGTGGGTGTGATATGTGGTCATGGTATTGTGGTATTATTCAGTCATTATGTGGTAATGATATGTGGTCATAGTATGGTAGTATTATTCAGTCTCTATGTAGGTGTGATATGTGGTCATGGTGTGGCGGTATTATTCAGTCATTATGTGGTGATGACATGTGGTCATAGTGTGGCAGCGTTATTCAGTCACTATGTGATGATATGTGTTTATGGTGTGGATGTATTATTCAGTCACTATGTGGTGGTGATATGTGGTCATGGTGTGGAGGTATTATTCAGACACTATGTGGTAGTGATGTGTGGTCATTATTTAGCGGTATTTGGTCTTAGTTGAATTATTGGTAATTTTAGCCTTGGAATTCTAGTTTTATATAGCGGTGTTATTTGATAACTATACAACTATTATTTAGTGGCTTTATACTCTGTGTCATAGCTTTTGATATATTTTTATCTATATAAAATGTATCATTTGGCGAGGGGCCCATATATCTTTAGAACTTTTATGTTTACCACTGGTGTCCTGCTGCAATTAGGTGAGGGAAACTCAGAAGCCCCAGCTCTCCATCTTGATTACAGATTAGTGTGATGATGTTATCACATCAGTCTATATAAGTTGAAGCGAGACTCGGCGGGACACTTTACAGGTGGCGGAGACAGCGAGGCAAAGTGCGCCCCTAAAATAAACACCTCTGGTGGGCCCTAGGCATCCCAGTTCAACAATGCTCCTGGCCTATGCTGCAGGTGCAGAGAATGGAGATTAGACCGCGCATGAACATCTCTCTCTATTTTAATGGGAGTTCTGAGAACAGATGAACAAAATTACTCGACTTTCCTTGGAATTTCCACCGGAATGAACAGAGAGAACTGCGCATCCGCAACCACCTCTCTACTCTGTGGCTGCGGCACCAGCAAAGACAGAGGGTAAGAGTAACCCCTTTCTTGAAATAGGTAAAGGTCCCATAGGTGGGAGCCACACCTATCAGACATTTATGGAATATTCCATGTCTGTGATGGAAATACACCTTATCTTTTATAAATAAAAGATAAGGTGTATTTTGGTGACTAATCATTATGGCCGACATGCGTGATTTATGGCGTTTAGATGCCAATTTTTCTGCGCATAATCATAATGTAGAATGTGACAGAGAAGAGACAGAGAAAAGCTGTGACTGCAGAGTGCGATGAATAACCCTGACATGTGAGCATACTTTCCAATTATTTCTCTCCTGATTCTGGAAGATTCTGGTCCCGCACTCGGGAATGTCCACGATCAGTCTGGAAATGCCCCTTATTTAACTAGGAACTTACAGATTTCATGCAAAACTCGCCCCCATGTTCACATGGCTTATTTGGGCACGTATTTCAGCCCGTAATTCGCGCTGTACTGCGTAAATTACGGGCTGAAATACGGCCCAGTCATTACGGTAATCCATAGTTCTCATAGAGAACTATGGATTACGTCTCCTCTCCCCGCTCGGCGAATACACCGAGCGGGGAGATAAGGGACATGTCATTTACTAGTGGTGTATACGCGTCACTAGTAATGATAGTCTATAGGCCGGCGAGGTGCCGGCCCCCCGCTCCCGCCCCCGCTCCCGTCCACACGCCGTAATTGCGGGGCATAATTATGCCCCACAATTAAGCCGTGTGAACACGGCCTTAGAGTCGCAGCTTGTGGAAGAAATTGGACGGTTGGATTGTTGACTGAGCCATGAATCCGAGAGCTGTTGCACTATAACTCTCAGAGAAGCAGCCTCCATGAAAGAGACAAGTGAGGAGGGCCGGGTGATGAGTGGTAGTTTGCTTGCCAAACTGTGAAAGAGAATAGCCAAAAAGAGACAGCTAAAAGGCCATATGAACTACTAGTGCAGAACTTGTGAACAGAGCGTGAGTAGCCAGACACTATGGGCCTCATGTATGAAAACTGTCTAGGTCTAAAACTATCCTTGTTAACCATAGCAACCAATCAGAGCTCCCCTTTTATTTCATATAGTGCTCTGAAAAAATAAAAGGGGAATTCTGATTGGTTGCTATGGGCAACAAAGAAAGTCTTAGACCTAGACAGTTTTCCTACATGTCCCCTTGTGTATACTGAGAACTTGGTGGAAAATTATAGACTGACATTGTTATCTGACAAAATTCACACACAAACCACCAGCTGGAAATGTTGCCTCTAAGTGTTGTGCCTCTTAATGAGAACTGCCCTACATATTGCCTATATATACTGTATGTATTGTGAGCTTTAGCGACTCTGGGATCTTGGCACACGTGTGTTTTCAGGCAGAGACAGAGACAGATCTTCGGGTGCAAAAATACAGGGCCTCTGTATTTTTATTAAGCAGCAAACAGAACAAAAAACAAGTGCAAGGCATGCACAAACATAAACAAAAACAAACGCCTGCCCGTCTGGGCTCTAACTAACACAGACCAACTTACTGACCGCTTGTAAGTTTCCTGCTGGTTTTCCAGCCTGTCTCCACCCAAGACTTGAAGGTAGTCAGGGGTTGTAACCACCTCGAGTCAGCTTCCCTGCTGACTTATATTCCAGCTAACTCCTGGAGTTCATCCCATGAACAACAAGTCCTCATACAACTATGAAGATGGAAATATAAAAAAATGTATGGCTCTTGCCTAGAAATTGCTGCAGACTAATAAGAAAAAAACCCAGAGTGTGCATGCACTAGAGGAAACCAGGAATATTATTGGAGAGAGTATCGCCACCAGTAGGACATGCTGAGCTGCAATGTTAGTCGCTTTGAATGGTGAAGAGGAGAGCGGGGGCACAGTAATGGGAGCGGAGCGTGAAACACTTTTCTTTCTAAGAAACTTGGGAGTCGTGCATTACCATTGACCAACTCAGCTACTTAGGGCTCAAGAACATGAAACTACTATTTGTTCTGTATTTGATGGTATTATATGTGTACTGTAATTTCAGTATATGGGGAGTGAGCACCCACCCTGCTCTATGCTCACTCCCAATGAAAGGCCGACTCGGGAATGGCTGAAAGCCATGCTAACATTAAACATTAAACATATGTCGACAGTCTATACTGTCGACACCTATCTAATATTGGCCTTTCATTCCCCCAAGGCTCCTTACCTTGGGGGCATGTGTCTGGGCATCTGAAGGAATATGCGAGGACCCTGGCCGGGATATATACACCATTATATACCTTCCTGCTGTTGCCATCTTACAGTATATATAGATATATATATATAATATTATATATATATATAATATTATATATATATATATATATAATATATAATATATATATATATAAAATATGAATAAGGAAAAACTTAGAGTCATATATTGTATTTGGGTTAGTGACGGGGCTGCTTTTTAGTTCCAAGCAGGCCTTGCATGTAAGCAAAGGTAAATAAAGACAATTACCAAATGATGGCTGTTCTGATTTTGCTTCTCTTCAGAGCTAGGAGCAATTCTTATCTCCTGCTTTTGTACACAACCTACCCTAGTTACCGACCACCTCTCTTTGCTCCTACAGGCTGCAGCAGTGGTGATGTTACTCCCTGCTGTGTTCGTCATCTCAATGAGAAGCTTGTTTACATTCGTTACTGAAAAACTTTAACCCCTTAGGCTATGTTCAGACGGCTTATTTCAGGACGTATTTACGGACGTATTTACGCCCGCAAATACGTCCCAAAATACGTGTCAAATACGTGTCACAAAATGTGGCGCATATTTCGCGTCTTAAATACAATCCCATTCTTTACTAGGGGATAATACGTCGCAAATAAGCCTCAATAATTGACAGGGGACTTAATTTTACGCTCGGATGTACGGACGTATTTACGCCCGCAAATATGTCGCGAAAATACGACTCGTGTGAACGATGAGGCGTATTTTACATTGGAATCAATTCTAATCTAATTGTTCATTATTTTAGGCGTATTTCGGGACGTATTTGCGGACCTAAATACGTCCGTAAATACGCCCCGAAAAAAGCCTTAGGCTATGTTCACACGGCTTATTTCGGGGCGTATTTACGGAACGTATTTACGTCCGCAAATACGTCCCGAAATACGTTTCAAATACGTGTCACAAAGTGTGGCACGTATTTCGTGTCGTAAATCCATTCCCCATTCTTTATTATGAGGATTTACGTTGCAAAATACGCCTCAATAAGTGACAGGGGACTTCATTTTATGATCATATTTACAGACGTATTTACGCCCGCAAATACATCGCGAAAATACGCCTTGTGTGAATGACTAGGCGTATTTACATTGGAATCAATGCTAATCTAATTGTTCATTATTTGAAACGTATTTCAGGACTATTTACGGACGTAAATACGTCCGTAAATACGCCCCGAAATAAGCCGTGTGAACATAGCCTTAGAGCTTTGTAGCTTTGTGCACTGCTATTTACAAACCTCCTGCAATCATGTCACTATAGTGTGATCAGCTAGAAATAGCAGAGCTGATATGCCAATAACTGCTGTACAACCACCCACAGCCTAACCAAGAAGTGTGAGCCAGTACCTGCCTATGTCTCTGTAAAACAGCTACACTACAGAAGGGCTTTAATAATACATAACAATACATTTATGTATATCTATGTATTGTGGTTTTGACAGGCAATCTAGTAGTCTCTGTCTGTGCCTAATAGGCTTCATGCATGGCAGACCTGGCAGCAACTATGCGGCAATGGCAGCTATCGGCACCACCTGCCGATGGTGAGACCCTCCCTCTGTCAATAATCGTGATGCCACAGCTGCTATTGATCATGGCATCTATAAGGTTAAACAGCCAGGACTGGAGCTAGCTCTGATCCCAGTCGTTGCCTGGCTGTACATAGCAACTTGATCCTGCTGCCGATTGTGCCCACACAACATGCGCACCTGCATTATGTAGATGCTGGCTCTTTTTACTCTGTAGCTGCATCTCTGCTATGATGTTGAAAAGGTTCTGACAGCTAACAAGACCTTTGGGACTCTGTATAAAACCCAATGCCAGTGAGACATTACTAGTCTGACTAACTGCTGCCAGCAGAGAGCAGCATTACTCTCCAGCACAATGTAGGAGAGTTAAAGAGGTGTTCCCACCTTAGACATATCCGAAAGATATGCCATAAGTGTTTGATAGACATGGGCCCAACCAGAACCCCTGTGCTTCAGGTAAGTACTGGTCCTAGAGGTGGGATCCACAACTATGAGACATTTATGACATATCTTGTGGATTTGCCAGAAATGTCTTGGGTGAAAATAAGCTTGACACCCAAGTAAGTAGCAGCTACTTTGTAATAGATGACTGTAACCGTGGGGGCGCTAGGCACTCTTTAAGCACTGTTGGCACTAAATGAACAGTAGATGAAAAGTGTATTTGGGTAAAGTAGGGCACCTGGTGTGATCCCTTTTTCCATATCCTAACTCCCCCCTATCACCACAATGCATGGTGCCATTCATTTGCCATGGTAGTCAAAGGTCTTCCATGATCATGTTCCTGCGGTATTAAAACCCTACTCTGGTAGAAGATTAAAAAGACAATATACAGCAGCATAGCTCCCTAGGGAGAAATAACAATTACTGTAGCTTATTTTTAGCTTTTTATTATATAAAAAATAAAAAATACAATTAAACATAATTATTTTCCATGCATCTATTTCCAATCTATATCCAGTCTATTAAATCTATTGTTATTGATCTCAAATGGTAAATGCTGTTAAACCCCCACCCACCAGAATTGTACTTTTTCACAAAAAGTTTCAATACAAAAGTGATCAGTCATACCAATAATGGTACCAATAAAACTACTATGGGCCACATGTATGAAAAATGTCTAGGTCTAAAACTCTCCTTGTTGCCCACAGCGACCAATCAGAGATCCCCTCTCATTTTTCCCGAGCACTATATGAAATGAAAGGGGCGCTCTGATTGGTTGTTATGGGCAACAAAAAGAGTTTTAGACCTGGACAGTTTTCATACATGTGGCCCTAAGAGTCACACAACTACTTTAAGTTAAAAATTAAAAAACTTATTGGTAGATGCATCTCAAATAAAAAAAAAATTGTTTTTGCTAAAACATAACAAAAACTATATATATTTGGTATTATGATGACTGCATAAAGATCTCCATAAAACGAAATCCAAAAATCCAACCAGTCCATTCTACAAAGATTTTTTTTTACCTTGGTACCATTAAAAAATAAAATCATCCCATGAACAACAAGTCCTCATACAACTATGAAGATGGAAATATAAAAAAATGTATGGCTCTTGCCTAGAAATTGCTGCAGACTAATAAGAAAAAAACCCAGAGTGTGCATGCACTAGAGGAAACCAGGAATATTATTGGAGAGAGTATCGCCACCAGTAGGACATGCTGAGCTGCAATGTTAGTCGCTTGAATGTGAAGAGGAGAGCGGGGCACAGTAATGGGAGCGGAGCGTGAAACACTTTTCTTTCTAAGAAACTTGGGAGTCGTGCATTACCATTGACCAACTCAGCTACTTAGGGCTCAAGAACATGAAACTACTATTTGTTCTGTATTTGATGGTATTATATGTGTACTGTAATTTCAGTGTATGTAGCTATTTAAACACAAATTAATGGGATTTATACTGATTTTAGTTGAATATTAATGGCTGTATATTACTATTGTGACCATCTCATTTTAATCTTGTTCTGACTCTTGCTCCTTTTTGGAGATTCATGTAATATTTTACGCACAGACCTTGATCTTTCCTGGGTATATAGTATACTTTATTCTCTCCCAATATAATTTCTAGCTGAGTTTATATAGGAATGCTGTTGTTTTTCTGAATTTTAAAATGGAATAAATAAAAAAAAATAGACTCCATTTCTCTATACATAATAGTCTTACAGCCACAAGCTCATCATCATGAAAAAAGAAGAGTAGGGATTCTCTGAGAACAATACATTAGCAAAACTATTTTTACATCCAGTGTCAGACTGGGGTATCTAGGGCCCACTTCTGGATTTGATTCATGGGGCCCACCATTGGATTTGATTCATGTAGCCCACCACTGGATTGGATTCTTGGAGCCCACCACTGGATTTGATTCATGGGGTCCAGCGGTGGATTTGATTCATGGGGCCCACCACTGGATTTGATTCTTGGGGACCACCACTGGATTTGATTCTTGGGGCGTCCCACTGGATTTTATTCTCAGGACCCAGCAGTGGATTTGATTCATGGGGCACACCACTGGATTTGATTCTTGGGGCCCACCACTGAATTTGATTATTGGAGCCCACTACTGGATTTAATTTGTAGGGCCCAACAGTAGAGTTGATTCTGTAGGCCTACTTTACACCCACTGTACATGATAACTTATACTACACATAACTCCTGCATCCTGATTCTTGCTTTTTGCTTCTTTCTCTGCATTTCTCCCAAAACATCAAACCCAGGCCTTCCATACCCAGGGTCCCACCAGCAGTTTCCTCTGCTCCCTTGTGGGCCAGTCTAAGCTTGTTTAGCTCATTATGAGGCATATAAGGCATTGTAAAGAAACATGAGAAACATGAAAAGGGCTGCCTTTTTTAATTTTTTTCAAAACAGTGCCTCATCTATCCACAGATTGTGTGTGGTATTACAGCTCAGCCCTTTTCACCTCAATGGAGCTCAGCAGCAATACCAGACACAGCCCATAGGCAGTTGTGGTACTGTTTCTGAGTCAAGTGTCGCCATGCTTTTCTAATTCTAGACAACCCCTTTAAAAATAACCCTTTAGGATGTTGCTGAACCAAGTCATTATGTTTATGAATGAAATAGAAGCCAACATAAATGAGATAAGCTCATCGATCATATTAAACACAATATTTTCAGATGGAGATTAAAAGCTTCAAAGATATTGGCAGCAATTTGTTTCCTCCAGAATGTGAAAGGAATTGTTTTATGAGCTCCAATGTTTGGTACTAAAATGTATTTAATTTGTAAGTAGATTAAGTTAGACACCATATCAACAGAATAAGGACCCATTCCCACCACTAGCAGGTCTTTTATGTTGGAGTTCTCTCAATACTGTAGACAGACTCTTGACCAAATTAGTATTTCAAGTCCCCTTCACCCTTGGTCTTCGATGTTTAACTATCCAAATCATTTATTTTTGTTGCATTCTATTGCCCTGAATAGAATTTAGATGTCTCACAATACTGTGCTTTACTTTAGATCAACCAATCAATCTATCTTCTTTTGGTTAAACGGTAGAACTATAATAGGTCTTTGAATATATAAGACTCATTCTCATTGAGATTAACCAGAGGCAGGATAAACTCTCTAGGTGCCCAAAGTATTTCAGAATTCCCACCTTCTTCAGTCCATGAATTTCAGGACAATGAACATTCATTTGGAGTGGTTGTCCATGTCCTAGAAAAAAACTATTATTATTTTCCAGGGACCCTATGAAAAAAACAAGCTTAGACCCACCTATCTCCAGTCCTGTTTAAATTCTGTTGGTTCCGACCAGGCACGCCACCACTGCAGTCGCTGATTGGCTACAGCGGTCATGTGCCTCTCATTCACATCATTGTTTGGAAGTAACAGCTCTGAATGGTGATGCAAGTAAAGGGTTGTGACCACAGCAGTCAATCAGTGGCTGCAGCAATGAGGTGGCCGTTCAGAAGGGACAAAATGTAAACTGAAGACTAGGCAGATGCAGCGCTGGACCCAGGGACTGGAGATAGGGGAGTTTAAGTTTTTTGTCTTAATGGGGCCCCTGGAGCATGATGTATACATAAACTACCATTTAGAAGTTTGGGGTCACTTAGAAATGTCCTTATTTTTGAAAGAAAAGCACAGTTTTTTTTCAATGAAGCTAACATTAAATGAATCAGAAATATACTCTATACATTGTTAATGTGGTAAATGACTATTCTAGCTGCAAACATCTGGTTGTTAATGCAATATCTACATAGGTGTATAGGGGCCCATTTCCAACAACAACCACTCCAGTGTTCTAATGGTACATTGTGTTTGCTAACTGTGTAATATTTTGAACACCCTTGAAATTCCTTGTGCAAGTATGTTAGCACAGCTGAAAACAGTTTTGCTGATTAGAGAAGCTATAAAACTGACCTTCCTTTGAGCTAGTTGAGAATCTGGGGCATTACATTTGTTGGTTCGATTAAACTCGCAAAATGGCCAGAAAAAGAGAAACTCGACAGTGTATTCTTGTGCTGAGAGATGAAGGCTATTCCATGCAAGAAATTGCCAAGAATAAATTGACAAGTTTCAATACAGCCTAACAGAGGTAGAAAGAGAAGTGGGAGGCCCCGCTGCACAACTGAGCAACAAGACAAGTACATTAGAGTCTCTAGTTTGAGAAATCGATGCCTCACAGATACTCAACTGGCATCTTCATTCAATCGTACAGCAAAACGGCAGTGTCAATGTCTACAGTGAAGAGGCGACTCTGGGATGCTGGCCTTCAGGGCAGAGTGGCAAAGAAAAAGCCATATCTGAGACTGGCTAATAAAAGGAAAAGATTTATATGGGCTAAAGAACACAGACAATGGACAGAGGAAGATTGGAAAAAAGTGTTATGGACAGACGAATCGAAGTTTGAGGTGTTTGGATCACACAGAAGAACATTTGTGAGATGCAGAACAACTGAAAAGATGCTGGAAGAGTGCCTGACGCCATCTGTCAAGCATGGTGGAGGTAATGTGATGGTCTGGGTTGCTTTGGTGCTGGTAACGTGGGAGATTTGTACAAGGTAAAAGGGATTTTGAATAAGGAAGGCTATCACTCCATTTTGCAATGCCATTCCATACCCTGTGTACAGTGCTTGATTGGAGCCAATTTCATCCTGCAACAG
>JAODAL010006911.1:0-129583 GCA_025379985.1 Phyllomedusa bahiana | reverse complement strand
CCCCAACCCACCCGTCCCCCCTGTATACCAATTTCTGACGTCTGTCTCCCCTCCCAACCCCCCCTCTCCTTTATATACATTTACTGACTTAGTGCACCCCTAGCCCCACCCGTCCTCTCCTGTAAAATATTTACTGAGTCTGTCCCACCCCTAGCCCACCCGTCCCCTCCTGAAATACACATTACTGACACTGTGCACCCCTATCCCCCGTCCCCTCCTGTATACACCTTTACTGACGTCTGTGCCCCCTTCTCTCCTGAAAATTTCTAACGTCTGTGCCCCCCCTATCCCCCCTGTTCACTTTTAAACGGCGCCTGTGCCCCCTAGCCACCCGTCCCCTTCTTAACACTTTATGAGTTGTCCCCCCCCTAGCCCACCCGCCCTTGTATAAATTTACTGAGTCTGTGCCCCCTAGCCCACCCGTCCCTCCGTTACAAATTTTATGCCTGTGCACCCCTAGCCCCCCGTCCCCCCCCTGAAAAACACTTTCAAATCGTGCCCCCTAGCCCCCCTCCTCCTGTATACTCTTTTACTGAGGTCTGTGCCCACCTAGCCCACCCGTCCCCCCCTTATACCATTTATGAGTCTGTGTTTCCCCTAGCCAACCCCCCTCCTGTATACAATTTACGATCTGTGCCCCCCTGCCCACCCGCCCCCTCCTTGATACATTTTGACTCGTGCCCCCCTTTGGGCCCACCCGTTCCCTCCGTATACCATTTACTAGTCTGTGCCCCCCTACCCCCCCCTTCCCCCCTCCGTTACACTTTTACTGACTCTTGCCCCAGCCCCGTCCCTCCTGTATACATTTTACTGAGTTGCCCCCCCTACCCCCCCCCCTCCTTATACACTTTTACTGACTCTGTGCCCCTAGCCCCGCCCCCTCCTGTAAACTTTTACGATTCTTGCCCCCTAGCCCACCCCGTCCCTCCTGTAAATATTTACTGAGTTGTGCCCCCTAGCCCCCCTCCCCCCCTGTATAACATTTACTGACTCTGTGCCCCCTACCCACCGTCCCCCTCCTGTATAAAATTTTACTGAGTCTGTGACCCTAGCCCACCCTCCCCCTGAATAACTTTTAGACGTCTGTGCACCTTTGCCCCCCCGTCCCCCTGATCACATTTACTGGTCTGGCACCTTACCCCCGTCCCCCCTCCTTATACACTTTATGACGTCTGTGCCCCCCAGCCCCCCCCTCCCCCTTTTAAAATTTACTGCTCGGGCCCCCCTAGCCCCCGTCCCCCCCGTATAAAATTTCTGATTGTGCACCCTTCCCACCCTCCCCCTCCTGTATAAATTTACTACGTCGTCCCCCCCTACCCCCCTCCCCCCCTGTAAACACATTTACTGCGCTTGCCCCCTGCCCAAACCCGTCCCCTCCTGTATACACATTTACTGACGTCTGTGCTCCCCTAGCCCACCCGTCCCCCTCCTGTATACACATTTACTGATGTCTGTGCACCCCTAGCCCACCCGTCCCCCTCCTGTATACACATTTACTGACATCTGTGCACCCCTAGCCCACCCGTCCCCTCCTGTATACACATTTACTGACGTCTGTGCCCCCCTAGCCCACCGTCCCTCCTGATTACAATTTACGAGTCTGTGCTCCACTAGCCCACCCGTCCCATCCTTTATACACATTTACTGAGGTCTGTGCTCCCCTAGCCCACCCGTCCCCTCCTGTATACACATTTACTGACGTCTGTGCACCCCTAGCCCACCCGTCCTCTCCTGTATACACATTTACTGACGTCTGTGCACCCCTAGCCCACCCGTCCCCTCCTGTATACACATTTACTGACGTCTGTGCACCCCTAGCCCACCCGTCCCCCTCCTGTATACACATTTACTGACGTCTGTGCCCCCCGAGGCCCCCCGGCCCCCCCCTGTATAACTTTACGAGTCTGTGCACCCTACCCCCCGTCCCCCCCTGTAAAAAATTTTACTGCCCTTGGCCCCCTAGCCCACCCGTCCCCCACCTGTATACACATTTTACGGGCTGGGGCCCCTAGCCCCCCTCCCCCTCCTGTATAACATTACTGAGTCTGTGCCCCCCTCCCCCACCCGTCCCCCTCCTGTATCACATTTACTGAGTCTGGCCCCCTAGCCCACCCTCCCCCCTGTTCCCCATTTACTGATCTTGCCCCCCTACCCACCCGTCCCCCTCCTGTAAACATTTTAGAGTCTTGCTCCCCTGCCCCCCCCCCCTTTCCTTTACAAAATTACTGAGTCTGTGCCCCCCTCCCCACCTCCCCTCCTGTATACCATTTACTGATTCTGTGCACCCTGCCCACCCTCCCCCCCCTGTTTACATTTACTGACGTTGTCACCCCAGCCCCCCCGCCCCCTTTCCTTTAAATACACTTTTACTGATTTCGTGCCCCCTACCCACCCTCCCCCCCCGTATAACTTTACTCGTCTGGGGCCCCCCTAGCCCCCCCGTCCCCTCCCTGAAACCCCTTTTTCGATGTCTGTGCACCCTAGCCCCCCTTCCCCCTCCCCGAAATACACATTTACTGATGTCTGTGCCCCCAAGCCCACCCGTCCCCCTCCTGTATACACATTTACTGACGTCTGTGCCCCCTAGCCCACCCGTCCCCTCCTGTATACACATTTACTGAATCTGTGCCCCCCCCAGCTCTCCTGTATACACATTTACTGACGTCTGTGCCCCACCCCGCCCCCTCCTGTATACCACATTTACTGACGTTGCCCCTCCCCCTCTCCTTATCACATTTAGACGTCTGTGCCCCCCAATCCCCCCTGTATACACATTTACTGATGTCTGTGCTCCCCTAGCCTACCCGTCCTCTCCTGTATACACATTTACTGACATCAGTGCACCCCTAGCCCACCCGTCCCTCTCCTGTATACACATTTACTGACGTCTGTGCACCCCTAGCCCACCCGTCCCCTCCTGTATACACATTTACTGACGTCTGTGCACCCCTAGCCCACCCGTCCCCTCCTGTATACACATTTACTGATGTCTGTGCTCCCCTAGCCCACCCGTCCCCCTCCTGTATACACATTTACTGACGTCTGTGCCCCCCTAGCCCACCCGTCCCCTCCTGTATACACATTTACTGACGTCTGTGCACCCCTAGCCCACCCGTCCCCTCCTGTATACACATTTACTGACGTCTGTGCACCCCTAGCCCACCCGTCCCCCTCCTGTATACACATTTACTGACGTCTGTGCTCCCCTAGCCCACCCGTCCTCTCCTGTATACACATTTACTGACGTCTGTGCACCCCTAGCTCTCCTGTATACACATTTACTAACTACTGTGTCCCCCTAGCTCTCCTGTATACACATTTACTGACGTCTGTGCCCCCCTAGCCCACCCGTCCCCCTCCTGTATACACATTTACTGACATCTGTGCCCCCCCAGCTCTCCTGTATACACACATCTGTCCTGGTTCCTCCGCAGCTGCTGACCGCTCTGGACCTGCACTCCTGCAGCCGTGTCCCCGCCGCCTCCCTGGCCTCGCTGGTGGAGCGCCTGCCTCGTCTCCTGAAGCTCTGCCTGTCGGACACCCAGTGTGACGCGCTGGTCTTGGCCACCATCGGGGCCTCGTGCCAGCGGCTCCGGGAGCTGGACGTCTCGCGGTGTAAGAAGATCTCGCCGTCCGCTCTGCTCTCCTTGGTCTATAATGTAGGGAGCGGCCGGTTCGGCTGCCAGGCTCTGCGAGCGCTGCTCCTGAGGGACATAAAGCCGCCGGGTGACGCGGAGCGCTGGGTGTACGCCCTGTGCTTCGTATTGCTGGCCCTTCCCTGCCTGGAGCAGCTGGCCAACCCTTCCCTGGTGGATGCCCTGCGCCTCTTACACCTCCAAAACCTGAGCCCCTCCAGGTTCCCCCCTGACAACTTCCCCTCGTTGGACGAGGTTGTCAGAAGCAGAATCGGGCGGGAAGCGGAGGACGTGCGGAGCGCTCTGCAGGACACCACCCTCCGCCTGCAAAAGCTGGAAGACCTGGAGGAGGAGGACGTGTCCACCCTGGGGTCACTGTGCCGGGGCCTCAAGGAGGTCAACATCTCCCTCAGGAGCGGAGCCCAACATTCGTGGAGCCTGATCCAATGGCCGAGCCTGAACAACCTGATCCTGCACTGCCCGGACCAACCCCTGCAGAGCCTGGAGGAGATCCTGCCCGCGCTGCACCCTGTCTGCGCCAGGCTGCGCCTCCTGTCCCTGCAGAACCTGCTCTGGGGCCACCACCAGTCCCTGTCCACTCTGATGACCTGGAGCCCAAACCTGCAGAGCTTCCAGGGCCACTTCACGGGGCCCCGCCATGTGGTCGCCCACAATGCACCTGAGCTGCCCCCCTGGCCTTGCGCCCCGCTACCTCTACTGCACCTGCAAACCTTCAGCCTGCTCCTGGAGGAGGAGGACGCCGTGCACCACGTCTTCAGCCATCACCTCGGGGGGCTTCTGGTGTCTCTGCTGAAGGGAAGTCCTAAGCTGGAGTTTCTGTCGCTCTATAGGGTCCCCGCGCCCCTGGACGCCGTGCTCGAGGTGGTCTATGGGTCGGAGCAGCCACAGCCCCTCCAGAGACTCCGGGAGGTGTCCGTGTGCTGCAGCAACATCACCCAGTGGGGGGCCTCCCTGATCCTGAGGGCCCCCAACGACCTGAAGACTCTGGACTTGTCTCATTGCAAGGACGTGACCTGTAGGGACTACCAGCACCGGGAGGGGCGGGGGGAAGGACGGGAGGGGGGTTTCCATACCGGGAAATTGGGGGGGCCGGGCGGGGCCCCCCAAGCAATGCGAGGGGGAAATCCCCCAAGGGCCGAGAGAGGGGGCCAAATTAAGCCCCAAATAAAATTTTGGGCAGGTGGCCCCCAGAAAAGCGGGGTGGGATCCCCAAAGGGCCGAGGGGGGGCCAATGTCAGCCCCAAATGATGTAGGCAGGTTCCCCCAGCAATGCAGGGGGGGGCCCCAAGGGGCCAACCAACTCAGCAATGTTTGGGTTTAAAGGGCCTTTGCGTGCTCTTTGTCGCGATTGGGGAATTTGGTGCTCTCCTTGCGATGTAGTCTTGCTCCCCTTCCCGCCCCCGAAAGAACTCTTGGGGTCCGGTCCCTTTTTTCGAATTGTAAGCTCTTTGGGGTTTTTTGCTGTACTTCTCTTGCGTGCTCTTGCTCTGTGATTGTAAGCTCTTTGGTCTCTCTGTCGATTGTAAGCTCTTGCGTCTGCTCTGTCGATTGTAAGCTCTTGCGTCTGCTCTGTCGATTGTAACTCTTGCTTTGCCTGTCGATTAAAGCCTTTGCTTTTGCTTGTGATTTTTAAGCTTTGCGTCCTCTCTGTCCATTGTAAGCCTTGCGTTGCTCTTTTCCATTGTAACTTTGCTTGCCTTCGATTGAACCTTGCCGCTCTGTCGATTTTAGCTCTTGCGTCCCCCTTGTCGATTGTAACCTTGCGTCTGCTCTGTCGATTGTAAGCTCTTGCGTCTGCTCTCTGCTCTGTCGATTGTAAGCTCTTGCGTCTGCTCTGTCGATTGTAAGCTCTTGCGTCTGCTCTGTCGATTGTAAGCTCTTGCGTCTGCTCTGTCGATTGTAAGATATTGAGTCTGCTCTGTCGAGTGTAAGCTCTTTCCGTCTGCTCTTTTGATTGTAAGCTCTTGCGCTGCTTGTCGATTGTAAGCTCTTGGGGTTTCTCTCGCTCTGTCGATTGTAAACTTTGGGCCCCCTGCCTCTTTCCTTTCTTGTTTTTTTCCCCATTGTAAGCTCTTGGGGCTGCTCCCTGCTCTTCGATTGTAAACTCTTTTGTCTCTTTTTCGTGTTGTAATTTTTGGCTCTTTTTGTCTTTGCTCTTTTTTCCCCTTTTGTTGTTAAGCTCTTTTGTCTGCCCCTCTCTCGTGATTGAAGCCTTGCGTCGCCTTTTGCTCTGATTTTAAAACTCTGGTGTTGCTCTCGCCGTCATTGTAAGCTTGGCGTTTCCCCGGCTTTCTCTTCTCCCCGTCCGATTTTAAGCTCTTTTGTTTTCCTGCCCCTTTCGGGTTTTTCCCCTGTCGGGTTGTAAGCTCGGGTTGCCCCTCTTTTTTCTCTTTTTTCCGTCGGGTTGTAACTCTTTTGTTTTGCCAAAAATCCTGCCCCCTTGTAGATTGTAAGGGGCCCCCTGGTTTTCCTGGGGTCTCTTTCTTGTAGATTGTAAGCTCTTCCGTCCAGTCCCTGCTCTGTAGATTGTAAGCTCTGGCGTCCAGTCCCTGCTCTATAGATTGTAAGCTCTTGTGGCTCGGGGCTTCCATGTTATGAGATTATCACAGCTGTGAGCACTTTATAAATCACATTTTTATTTATTGCATTGCGTTCCCTTTGTTCCGCGTTGAGGGTCCCCTGTGATCACTTCCATCACCTACCCCATTCTGTGATATCTTGCCCATATTTGAAGAACCTGAGACCCTCCTGCCTCCCCAATCTCCTCCGACCTCCAGGTTCCAGTCTTCGGTAATCGCGCCGTCCCTCTGGTTCCCGATACTTTGATTATTTTCCTGGGTGAGGTGTGAGATTAGTCGCCGACTCGCAGGCCTCCCATAGCTTCCTGTTGACGGCCGGATCCCGCGTCTTCTCCGAGGGCAGCACGATGGTGCAGTCACTGTCTATGAACTTTCCGGTTAGCCCCTCAGCCTCCTCTGATACAGAGCTGTAAATGGCGCTAGCCGCTCCTTCCTCAGCGGTCTGCGAACGAGACACACGATGAGCGGCAAAAGATGGAGGAACGAAGGAAGGGAGCAGCAATGGAGGGAGGTAATCATAGTGGAAAAAGTAAATGTGAGGGAGGAAGAGATGAGGCAAGAACATGGCGGCACAAGAGGAGATGGGACACTGAGAAAGAAGAACATAAGGATGAATGGACAGGGTAAGAGGGGGAACAGGAAGGACATTAAGGTGGTAGAACATAAGGATGAAGGGACAGGGTAAGAAGGGGAACAGGAAGGACATTAAGGTGGTAGAACATAAGGATGAAGGGACAGGGTAAGAAGGGGAACAGGAAGGACGTTGAAATGGCAGAACATAAAGTTGAAGGGACAGGGTAAGTGAGGGATCAGGAATGACATTAAGGTAGTAGAACATAAGGATGAAGGGACAGGATAAAGGGGAACGGGAAGGACACGGAAATGGCAGAACATAAAGATGAAGGGACGGGGTAAGAGGGGGAACAGGAAGGACATTAAGGTCATAGAACATAAGGATGAAGGGACAGGATAAGGGGGAACGGGAAGGACACGGAAATGGCAGAACATAAAGATGAAGGGACGGGGTAAGAGGGGGAACAGGAAGGACATTAAGGTCGTAGAACATAAAGATGAAGGGACAGGGGACGAGGGGGGGGCAGGTAGGACATTGAAATTACAGAATATAAGGATGAAGGGACTGGGTTAAGAGGAGGGAACAGGCAAGGCAGTAAGGTGGGTGAACATATGGATAAAGGGACAGGGTAAAAAAAGGGAAATAAAGGGGACTGGAAGGACATTAAGGTGTTAGAACATAAGGATAAAGGGACAGGGTAAGAGGGGGAACAGGAAGGACATTGAAATTACAGAATATAAGGATGAAGGGACAGGGTAAGAGGGGGAACAGGAAGGACATTAAGGTGGTAGAACATAAGGATGAAGGGACAGGGTAAGAAGGGGAACAGGAAGGACATTAAGGTGGTAGAACATAAGGAGAAAGGGGGACTTGGTGTTGAGAGGGGAATCTCGCGCGCAGCGCTCATTAATTGGTGGGTAGAAACATAAGGTGAAGGGGATCATGGGTAAGAGAGAGAACAGGAAGGACATTAAGGTGGTAGAACATAAGGATGAAGGGACAGGGTAAGAAGGGGAACAGGAAGGACATTAAGGTGGTAGAACATAAGAAAGAAGGGACAGAGTAAGAACGGGAAAAGGAAGGACATTTAAGGTGGAAGGTAGTAGAACATTAGGATGAAAGGACTGGGTAAGGGGAACAGGAAGGACATTAAGGTGGTAGAACATAAGGATGAAGGGACAGGATAAGGGGGAACGGGAAGGACACGGAAATGGCAGAACATAAAGATGAAGGGACATGGTAGGAGGGAGAACAGGAAGGTCATTAAGGTGGTTGAACATAAGGATGAGGGGACAGGGTAAGAGGGGGAACAGGAAGGACATCAAGGTCGTAGAACATAAGGATGAAGGGACATGGTAGGAGGGAGAACAGGAAGGTCATTAAGGTGGTTGAACATAAGGATGAGGGGAAAGGGTAAGATGGGGTAGGAGATATAACACTGAAATGGCAGAATATAAGGATAAAGATGGGGTGAGAAGGGGAACAGGAAGGACACTGAAATGGCAGAATATAAAGATGAAGGGAAAGGGTAAGAGGGAGAACAGGAAGGACACTAAGATGGTAGAACGTAAGGATGAAGGGACAGGGTAAGAAAGGGAATAGGAAGGACATTGAAATGAAAAAATGTAAAGAGAAAGGGAGGGGTATGAGGTGGAACAGGAAGGAAAGAGGAGGAAGGATGGAGGACACAAGAGGGGAAAGAGGACGAAGGATGGAGGACACTAGGAGGGGACAGAGGAGGAAGGATGGAGGACACGAGGAGGGGACAGAGGAGAAAGGATGGAGGGACATAGGAGGGGACAGAGGATTAAGTATGGAGGACACTAGGAGGGGACAGAGGAGTAAGGATCGGAGGGGACTTAGGAGGGGACCGAGGAGTAAGTATGGAGGACACTAGGGGGACAGAGAGAAAGTGTGGAGGACATAGGAGGGACAGAGGAGTAATATGGAGGAATAGGGGGGGGACAGAGGAGTAAGGATGGAGGACACTAGGAGGGGACAGAGGAGTAAGGATGGAGGACACTAGGAGGGGACAGAGGAGTAAGGATGGAGGACACTAGGAGGGGACAGAGGAGTAAGTATGGAGGACACTAGGGGGGACAGAGGAGAAAGGATGGAGGACACTAGGAGGGGACAGAGGAGTAAGTATGGAGGACACTAGGGGGGACAGAGGAGGAAGGATGGAGGACACTAGGAGGGGACAGAGGAGTAAGTATGGAGGACACTAGGGGGGACAGAGGAGGAAGGATGGAGGACACTGGGAGGGGACAGAGGAGGAAGGATGGAGGACACTAGGAGGGGACAGAGGAGGAAGGATGGAGGACACTGGGAGGGGACAGAGGAGGAAGGATGGAGGACACTAGGAAGGGACAGAGGAGGAAGGATGGAGGACACTAGAAGGGGACAGAGGAGGAAGGATGGAGGACACTGGGAGGGGAGAGGAGGAAGGATGGAGGACACTGGGAGGGGACAGGAGGAAGGATGGAGGACACTGGGAGGGGACAGAGGAGGAAGGATGGAGGACACTGGGAGGGGACAGAGGAGGAAGGATGGAGGACACTGGGAGGGGACAGAGGAGGAAGGATGGAGGACACTGGGAGGGGACAGAGGAGGAAGGATGGAGGACACTGGGAGGGGACAGAGGAGGAAGGATGGAGGACACTGGGAGGGGACAGGAGGAAGGATGGAGGTCACTAGGGGGTGACAGTGGAGGAGGATGGAGGAAACTAGGTGGGGGAAAGAGGGAGGAAGGATGGAGGACACTATGGGGGGGACAGAGGAGGAAGGATGGAGGACCACTGGTGAGGGGACTGAGGAGGTTAGGATGGAGGACCACTGGAGGGGACAGAGGAGGTAGGATGGAGGACACTGGGAGGGGACAGAGAGGAGGAAGGATGGAGGTCATGTGGGAGGGGACTGCAGGAGGAAGGATGCGAGGAACTGGAAGGGGACAGAGAGGGAAGGGATGGAGGGACACTTAGGGGGGGCAGAAGGGAGGAAAGGTTGGAGGACTACTTGGGAGGGGAAGAGGAGGAAGGTTGGAGGAACTCTGGGTGGGGACAGAGGAGAAGGATGTGAGGACAATGGAGGGGACAGCAGGAGGAAGATGGAGGGACACTGGGACGGGGACAGAGGAGAAGGATGGAGGGAACACTGGGATGGGCTGACAGAGGAGGAAGGATGGAGGACACTGAGGAGGGATAGAGGAGCGGAGGGAAGAGGGAGGACACATGGGATGGGGACAGACGGAGGGAAGGATCGGAGGGACACTTGGTGGAGGGGGACAGAGGAGGGGAAGGATGGGAGAACACTGGGAGGGGACAGAGGAGAAGGATGGAGGCACTGCGATGGGGACCAGAGGTGGAAGGATGGCGGACACTGGGAGGGGACAGAGGAGGAAGGATGGAGGACACTGGGAGGGGACAGAGGAGGTAGGATGGAGGACACTGGGAGGGGACGGAGGAGGAAGGATGGAGGACACTGGGAGGGGACAGAGAAAGAAGGATGGAGGACACTGGGAGGGGACAGAGGAGGAAGGATGGAGGACACTAGGGGGGGACAGAGGAGGAAGGATGGAGGACACTAGGGGGTGACAGAGGAGGAAGGATGGAGGACACTAGAAGGGGACAGAGGAGGAAGGATGGAGGACACTGGGAGGGGACAGAGGAGGAAGGATGGAGGACACTGGGAGGGGAGAGGAGGAAGGATGGAGGACACTGGGAGGGGACAGAGGAGGAAGGATGGAGGACACTGGGAGGGGACAGAGGAGGAAGGATGGAGGACACTGGGAGGGGACAGAGGAGGAAGGATGGAGGACACTGGGAGGGGACAGAGGAGGAAGGATGGAGGACACTGGGAGGGGACAGAGGAGGAAGGATGGAGGACACTGGGAGGGGACAGAGGAGGAAGGATGGAGGACACTGGGAGGGGACAGAGGAGGAAGGATGGAGGACACTGGGAGGGGACAGAGGAGGAAGGATGGCACGGACCAATGGGCAGGGGGACAGAGGAGAAGGATGGAGGACTACTGGATCAGGGGACAGAGGAGGAAGGATGGAGGACACTGGGAGGGGAGACAGAGGAGGAAGGATGGGATTGGACACTGGTGGGGACAGAGAGGACGGATGGAGACATCTGGGAGGGGACAGAGGAAGGAAGGATGGAGGACACTGGGGGGGGACAGAGGAGGAAGGATGGAGGACACTGGGAGGGGACAGAGGAGGAAGGATGGAGGACACTGGGGAGGGGAATGAGGATGGGAATGGATGGAGGACCCTCATGCACTGGCGGCAGGGGAGAGGGACAGAGGAGGAGAGGATGGAGGACACTGGGAAGGGGGACAGAGGAGTAAGGATGGAGGACACTGGGAGGGGAGAGTCGGAAGGATGGAGGACACTGGGAGGAGACAGAGTAGGAAGGATGAAGGACACTGGGAGGGGACAGAGGAAGGATGGAGGACACTGGGAGAGGACAGAGGAGGAAGGATGGAGGACACTGGGAGAGGACAGAGGAGGAAGGATGGAGGACACAGGGAGGGGAAGAGGAGAAGGATGGAGGAACTGGGAGGGGACAGAGGAGGAAGGATGGAGGACACTGGGACGGGGAGCAGAGTGAAGGAAGGGATGGCGGACACTGGTCGAGGGGGAGGAAGGAAGGATGGAGAAACTCTGGGAGGGTGAGAAGGAAGGAAGGATGTGAAGAACACTGGGAGGAGGAGAGGAGGAAGATGGAGGACAATGGGAAGGGGACAGAGGAGGATGGGATGGAGAGCACACTGCTGGGGGGGGGACAGAGGTGTATAGGATGTGAGGACACTAGGGGGGGACAGGAGGACACTAGGGGGACAGAGAGGCTGGATGGAGGACACTAGGGAGGGACAGAGGAGGAAGGATTGGAGGACACTGGGCGGGGACGAGGAGGATAGGATCGGAGGACACTGGGAGGGGACCGAGGAGGAAGGATGGAGGACACTGGGAGGGGACAGAGGAGGAAGGATGGAGGACACTGGGAGTGGGAGAGAGGAGGAAGGATGGAGGAAACTGGGAGAGAGAGAAAGAGGAAGGATGGAGGACACTGGGAGGGGACAGAGGAGGAAGGAAGGAGTACACTTGGATGTGCCAGAGGATGAAGGATGGAGGAAACTGGGAGGGGAGAAGTGGAAGGATGAGAGAACTGATGGGGGACAGAGGAGGAGAAAGAAGGAGGACACTGGGTCTGGGGACAGAGGAGGGAGGATGGAGAAACTGGGGGGGAGAAGAGGAAGGATGGATGGGGACAATGGGGAGGGGGACAGAGGAGGAAGGATTGGAGGACACTGGTGGGGGACAGGAGATAGGATGGAGGGACACTTGGGGGGGACAGAGGATGCGAAGGATGGAGGACACTGGGATGGAGGAACAGGGAGGTAAGGATGGAGGAAACTGGGAGGGGAGAAGAGGAAGGATGGAGGACACTGGGACGGGGACAGAGGAGGAAAGAGATGGAGGACACTGGGAAGGGGACTGAGGTAAGGATGGAGGACACTGGTAAGGGGACAGAGGAGGGTAAGATGGAGGACATGCGGAAAGGGGAGAAGAGGAAGGATGGTGGACACTGGGAGGGGACTGAGGAGGAAGGATGGAGGAACTGGGAGGTGGATCAGAGAGGAGGATGGAGGACACTAGGCGGGGACAGAGGAGGAAGGATGGAGGACACTGGGAGGGGACAGAGGAGGAAGGATGGAGGAAACTGGGAGGGGAGAAGAGGAAGGATGGAGGACACTGGGATCAGGTAACAGGTCCATAAACATCACATTTTGTAATTCCGGGTCATGTGACCACGCTCTGACCTTAAAGAAGAAGAATCCAACAACATTGAAGATGAATCGGAACAGGAAGTTGTAGTTCCTCATGGCCTCAGTCATGACGATCCCGGGGTTCACACTGTTCACTGTCACCCCTGGGGTTAGAAAAGGACATGTAATAACGTCACTGTGCTGCACGCTCCCCGTCATGTGTCTATACTGCTGCACGCTCCCCGCCATGTGTCTATAGTGCTGCACGCTCCCCGCCATGTGTCTTTGTGCTGCACGCTCCCCGCCATGTGTCTATACTGCTGCACGCTCCCCGCCATGTGTCTTATAGATAATGCTGCACGCTCCCCGTCCTGTGCTCTATAGTGCATGCACGTCCGCCGTCTGTGTCTATGGTGCTGCACGCCCCCGTCCGGTAGTCTATAGTGCTGCTCGCTCCCCTGTTTCCTGTGTCTATAGTGCTGCACGCTCCCAGTCATGTGTCTATTGTGCTGCACGCTACCCGTCCTGTGTCTATTACTGTGCACGCTCTCCCGTCATGTAGTCTATTGGTGGCCGCATCGCTCCCAGTCTCTGTGTCTATGGTGCTGCACGCTCCCCGTCATGTGTCTATAGTGCAGCACGCTCCCAGTCATGTGCTACTAGTGCTGCAACGCTCTCCGTATGTGTCTATTAGTGTGGCACGCTCCCCAGTCCCTGTGTCTTTACTGCTGCACGCTCCCCGTCTGTTGTCTATAGTGCGCACGCTCCCGTCCTGTGTCTTATTAAGTGCCGCACGCTCCTCCCGTCATGTGTCTATAGTGCGCACGCTCCACGTCAAGTGTCTGTAGTGACGCAAGCACCCCCGTCATGGTCGTTATTGTGCTGCACGCTCCCCGTCCTGTGTCTATACTGCTGCACGCTCCCCGGCCTGTGTCTATAGTGCTGCACGCTCCCCGTCATGTGTCTATAGTGCTGCACGCTCCCCGTCATGTGTCTATAGTGCTGCACGCTCCCCGTCATGTGTCTATTGTGCGCACGATCACCTGTCATGTGTTCTATGGTGCTGCCGCTCCCCGTCCATGTGTCTATGTGCTGCGCGTCCCGCCATGTGTCTATGGTGCTGCACGTCTCCCCGTCTATGTAGTCTATGTGCTGCACGCTCCCCGTCATGGTGTGTCTATAGTGCTGCTCGCTCCCGTCATGTGCTCTATAGTGCTGCACAGCTTCCCCGTCATGTCTCCCTATAGTGCTCTGCACGCTCCCCGTCCTGTGTCTTTACTGCACATCGCACTGCTCCCCGTCCTGTGTCTATAACTTGCTGCGACGCTCCCCGATCTATGTCTCCGCTCTACTCGCTGCACGCTGCCCTCTCGACTGCATCGTGCTCTATACTGCTTGCCGCTCACCCGTCATGTCTCTCTTATTAGCTGCTCACGCGACTCGCTGCATGTTCGATCTAGAGTGATGCACGCTCTCCGTTCCTGTGTCTATACTGCTGCCTCGCTCCCCGTTCGGTTGTACTATAGTGCTGGCAGTCCCCTTCATAGTGTCTGTAGTGCTGCACCGCTCCCCGTCATGTCTCTATAGTGCTGCAAGCTCCGTTCTTGTGTCTTTTGTGTTGCACGCTCCCCGTCATGTGTCTATACTTGCTGCACGTCCAGTCCTGTGTCTATAGTGCTGCACGCTCCCCGTCATGTGTCTATAGTGCTGCACGCTCCGTCATGTGTCTATACTGCTGCACGATCCCCGCCATGTGTCTATAGTGCTGCACGCTCTCCGTCATTTGTCTATACTTCTGCACGCTCCCCGACAGGAGACTATAGTTCTGCACGCTCCCCGCCATGTGTCTATACTGCTGCACGCTCCCCGTCCTGTGTCTATAGTGCTGCACGCCTCCCGTCCTGTGTTGTGGTTGCTGCACGCTCCCAGTCATGTCTCTATACTGCTGCTACGTCCCCGTTCCTGTTGTGTCTATACTGCTGCACGCTCCCCGCCATGTGTCTATAGTGCTGCACGCTCCCCGTCCTGTGTCTATAGTGCTGCACGCTCCCCGTATGTATGTCTAATATAGGTGCCTGCACGCTCCCGCCATGTGTCTATACTGCTGCACGGCTACCCCGTCTGTGTCTATTGTCCTGCCACGCTCTCCGTCCTGCTGTCTATATGCTTGCCGACTCCCCGCCATGTGTCTATACTGCTGCACGCTCCCCGTCATGTGTCTATAGTGCTGCACGCTCCCCGTCCTGTGTCTATAGTGCTGCACGCTCCCCGTCCTGTGTCTATGGTGCTGCACGCTCCCCGTCATTGTGTCCTATACTGCTGCACGTCACCCTGTCATGTGTCTATATGCTGCACGCTCCCGCCATGTGTCTATACTGCTTGCTACTGTCCCAGTCATGTTGTCTAATGGTGCTGCCGCTCCGCACGTCCATGTGTCTATAGTGCTGCACGCTCCCCGTCCTGTGTCTATACTGCTGCACGCTCCCCGTCCTGTGTCTATAGTGCTGCACGCTCCCCGTCATGTGTCTATACTGCTGCACGCTCCCCGTCATGTGTCTATACTGCTGCACGCTCCCCGTCATGTGTCTATAGTGCTGCACGCTCCCCGTCATGTGTCTATGGTGCTGCACGCTCCCCGTCATGTGTCTATAGTGCTGCACGCTCCCCGTCCTGTGTCTATGGTGCTGCACGCTCCCCGTCATGTGTCTATAGTGCTGCACGCTCCCCGTCATGTGTCTATACTGCTGCACGCTCCCCGTCATGTGTCTATAGTGCTGCACGCTCCCCGTCATGTGTCTATAGTGCTGCACGCTCCCCGTCATGTGTCTATACTGCTGCTAGCCCGTCATGTCTCTTTGGGTGCTGCGCACGCTCCCCCGTCATGTGTCTATAGTGATGCTCCAGCTCCCCGTCCTGTGTCTGTGGCTGCATGCAAGACGCTCCGTTCCTGTGTCTGTGTGCTGCACGGCTCTCCGTCAAGTGTCTGTGTCATGTGTCATAGGCTGCCACTCCCCGCCTGGTCTTACTGCTGCACGCTCCCGTCTGCTCTATGGTGCTGCCGCTCCCCGTCAGTGTCTTGGCGCCCGCTCCCCGTCATGGTCATAGTGCTCACGCTCCCCTCCGTGTCTATACTGCTGCACGCTCCCAGCAGTGTCTTACGCTGCACGCTCCCGTCAGTGTCTCATGGTGCTGCACGCCCCCGCATGTGTCTATACGCTGCACGCCGCCCGTCATCTGTCTTGGTGCCGCACGCTCCCCGTCATGTGTCTTGGTGCCGCTACGCTCCCGTCTTCATGGTCTGCCGCACGCTCCCCGCTGTGTCTTGTGCCGCACCGCCTCCCCGCATGTGTCTATGGCTGCCCACGCTCCCGCATGTGTCTATGGTGCCGCACGCTCCCCGTCATGTGTCTATGGTGCCGCACGCTCCCCTTCATGTGTCTATGGTGCCGCACGCTCCCCGTCATGCCTGTCTACTGGTGCCGACCTCCCCTTCAGTGTCTTACTGCTGCACGCTCCCGTCTGTGTCTATGGTGCCGCCCGCTCCCGCTCTGGTCTATGGTGCTGCACGCTCCCCGTCATGTGTCTATGGTGCTGCACGCTCCCCTTCATGTGTCTATACTGCTGCACGCTCCCCGTCCTGTGTCTATGGTGCCGCACGCTCCCTTCATGGCTATAGCTGTGCACCTCCCGCTCTGTCTATAGTGCGCCTCCCCCGTCATGTGTCTATAGTGCTGCACGCTCTCTCCTGCTCCGGCCCGCCCTCTCCCGCTCTCTCGTGCCCCGGCCCGCCCTCTCCCGCTCTCTCCTGCCCCGGCCCGCTCTCTCCCGCTCTCTCCTGCCCCGCCCCACTCTCTCCCGCTCTCTCCTGCCCTGGCCCGCTCTCTCCGCTCTCTTCCTGCCCGGCTCGCTCTCTCCCGCTCTCCCGCCCGGCCCGTCTCCCGCTCTCTCTGCCCCTGCCCGTCCTCCCTCTCTCCTGCACCGGTCCGCTCTCTCCCGCTCTCTCCTGCCCTGGCCCGCTCTCTCCCGCTCTCTCCTGCCCCGGTCCGCTCTCTCCCGCTCTCTCCTGCACCGGCCCGCTCTCTCCCGCTCTCTCCTGCCACGGACCGCTCTCTCCCGCTCTCCGGCCCCGGCCTTCTCTCTCCCGCCCTCTCCTGCCCCGGCCCGCTCTCTCCTGCCCCGGCCCGCTCTCCCCTGTCCTGGCCCGCTCTCTCCTGTCCCGGCCCGCTCTCCCCTGCCTCGGCCCGCTCTCCCCTGCCCCGTCCCGCTCTCCCCTGCCCGCTCTCTCCTGCCCTCCCCGGCCCGCTCTCTCCTGCTCTCTCCTGCCCCGGCCCGCTCTCTCCTGCTCCTCCTGCCCCGGTCCGTCTCCCCTCCCCTGCCCCGCTCTCCCCTGTCCCGGCCCGCTCTCTCCTGCCCCGGCCCGCTCTCCCCTGCCCCGGCCCGCTCTCCCCTGTCCTGGCCCGCTCTCCCCTGCCCTGGCCCGCTCTCCCCTGCCTCCCGCTCCCCTGCCTCCCGCTCCCCTGCCTCCTGCTCCCGCTCCTCTGCCTCCCCTGCCCCGCCCGCTCTCCCTCCGGCCGCTCTGCCCCCTGCCCGCTCTCCTGCCCCGGCCCCGCTCTCCCTCTGCCCGGCCCGCTTCTCCCTGCCCGGCCCGCTCTCCCCTGCCCCTCTCTCCTGCCCTGCCCGCTCTCCCCTGCCCTCCCCGCTCTCCCCTGCCCTCCTCTGCTCTCCCTCCCGCTCTCTCCTGCACCGGTCCCTCTCTCCCGCTCTCTCTGCCCCGGCCCGCTCTCTCCTGCCCCTGGCCCGCCTCTCCTGCCCTGTCCTGGCCGCTCTCCTGCCCCCGCTCTCTCCCTGCCTGGCCCGCTCCCTGCCGGCCGCTCTCCCTGCCTCCGGCCCGCTTCTCCCCTGCCTCTCCCGCTCTCCCGCCCGCTCTCCCCTGCCCTCCTCCGGCCCGCTCCTCCGCTCTCTCCTGCCGCCCGCTCTCTCCTGCTCTCCCTGCCGCCATCTCTCCTGCCCCGGCCCGCTCTCTCCTGCTCTCTCATGCCCCGGCCCTCCCTCTCCCTGCCCTTCTCCGCCCGCCGCTCTCCTGCCCCGGCCGTCTCTCTCCTGCCCGGCCGTCTCTCTTGCCCGGCCCGCTCTCTCCTGCTCTCCCTGCCCCGGCCCGCTCTCTCCGCTCTCCCCGGCTCCTGGCCCGCTCTCCGCCTCTCTGCCCGCTCTCTCCCTGCCCGGCCCGCTCTCCCTTCCCTGGCCCGCGCTCCCTCCTTTGCCCGCTCTCCCCTGTCCTGGCCCGCTCTCTCCCGTCCTGGCCCGCTCTCGCCTGTCCTGGCCCGCTCTCTCTTGCCCCGGCCCGCCCTCTCTTGCCCCCGGCCCGCCCTCTCCCGCACAGTCCCGCCCTCTCCTGCACCGGCCCGCCCTCTCCTGCACCGGCCCGCTCTCCCCTGCCCCGGCCCGCTCTCTTCTGCTCTCTCCCGCTCTCTCCTGCCCCGGCTCGCTCTCTCCCGCTCTCCCCTGCCCGCTCTCTCCTGCCCCGGTCCGCTCTCTCCCGCTCTCTCCTGCCCCGGCCCGCTCTCTCCTGCTCTCCCCTAACCAGGCCAGCTCTCCCCTATCCTGCCCTGCTCTCCCCTATCCTGGCCTGCTCTCCCCTATCCTGGCCCGCTCTCCCCTGCCCGCTCTCTCCTGCCCTCCCCGGCCCGCTCTCTCCCGCTCTCTCCTGCCCTGTCCCGCTCTCCCCTGCCCGCTCTCTCCTGCCCTCCCCTGCTCCGGCCCGCTCTCTTCTGCTCTCTCCCGCTCTCTCCTGCCCCGGCCCGCTCTCTCCTGCCCTGGCCCGCCCTCTCCTGCCCTGGCCCGCCCTCTCCTGCCCTGGCCCGCCCTCTCCTGCACCGGCCCGCTCTCTTCTGCTCTCTCCCCTCTCTCCTGCACCGGTCCGCTCTCTCCCGCTCTTTATTGCCCCGGCCCGCTCTCTCCTGCCCCGGCCCGCTCTCTCCTGCTCTCTCTGCCCGCTCACCGGTTCCCCGCAGCCGCTCGGCCAGCTCCTTGGCCCAGATGGTGTTCATCAGCTTGGTGCAGTTGTAGGCGTCGTTGTACTGGCTCTTCTGCAGGTTCTTGCCCCACAGGTGGCCGGTGTCCACCTTGCCCTGTCCGTGCATGAAGGACGACAGCACCACCACGCGGCTCGGCGCGGATCGCTTCAGGAGGTCTGAGGGTCAAGAGGGAATCACTGCCCGACATGCCCAAAACACAGGGTTCACCCCCGCTCACCCTCCGCACTGCAGGACCCCGCGGCCCCCGGAAACCTCTCTCTGGTCGCCCTTGTCAGTCAACGATGGGCGAAGCCTCGTAATGGGGTAATAGGTGGATGGATTGGTCAGGTCTGTCCTCTATGGATGGGGGTAATAGGTGGATGGATTGGTCAGGTCTGTCCTCTATGGATGGGGGTAATAGGTGGATGGATTGGTCAGGTCTGTCCTGTATGGATGGGGGTAATAGGTGGATGGATTGGTCAGGTCTGTCCTGTATGGATGGGGGTAATAGGTGGATGGATTGGTCAGGTCTGTCCTGTATGGATGGGGGTAATAGGTGGATGGATTGGTCAGGTCTGTCCTGTATGGATGGGGGTAATAGGTGGATGGATTGGTCAGGTCTGTATGGATTGGGGTAATAGGTGGATGGATTGGTCAGGTCTGTCCTGTATGGATGGGGGTAATAGGTGGATGGATTGGTCAGGTCTGTCCTGTATGGATGGGGGTAATAGGTGGATGGATTGGTCAGGTCTGTCCTGTATGGATGGGGGTAATAGGTGGATGGATTGCTCAGGTCTGTCCTCTATGGATGGGGGTAATAGGTGGATGGATTGGTCAGGTCTGTCCTGTATGGATGGGGGTAATAGGTGGATGGATTGGTCAGGTCTGTCCTGTATGGATGGGGGTAATAGGTGGATGGATTGGTCAGGTCTGTCCTCTATGGATGGGGTAATAGGTGGATGGATTGGTCAGGTCTGTCCTCTATGGATGGGGTAATAGGTGGATGGATTGGTCAGGTCTGTCCTGTATGGATGGGGGTAATAGGTGGATGGATTGGTCAGGTCTGTCCTGTATGGATGGGGGTAATAGGTGGATGGATTGGTCAGGTCTGTTCTGTATGGATGGGGGTAATAGGTGGATGGCTTGGTCACATCTGTCCTGTATGGACGGGGGTAATAGGTGGATGGATTGGTCAGGTCTGTCCTCTATGGATGGTGGTAATAGGTGGATGGATTGGTCAGGTCTGTCCTCTATGGATGGGGGTAATAGGTGGATGGATTGGTCAGGTCTGTCCTCTATGGATGGGGTAATAGGTGGATGGATTGGTCAGGTCTGTCCTGTATGGATGGGGGTAATAGGTGGATGGATTGGTCAGGTCTGTCCTGTATGGACGGGGGTAATAGGTGGATGGATTGGTCAGGTCGGTCCTCTATGGATGGGGTAATAGGTGGATGCATTGGTCAGGTCTGTCCTCTATGCATGGGGTAATAGGTGGATGGATTGGTCAGATCTGTCCTCTATGGATGGGGTAATAGGTGGATGCATTGGTCAGGTCTGTCCTCTATGCATGGGGTAATAGGTGGATGGATTGGTCAGGACTGACCAGTATGGATGGGGGTAATAGATGGATGGATTGGTCAGGACTGGCCAGTATGGATGGGGGTAATAGATGGATGGATTGCTCAGGTCTGTCCTGTATGGATGGGGGTAATAGGTGGATGGATTGCTCACGTCTGTCCTGTATGGATGGGGGTAATAGGTGGATGGATTGGTCAGGTCTGTCCTGTATGGATGGGGTAATAGGTGGATGGATTGGTCAGGTCTGTCCTCTATGGATGGGGTAATAGGTGGATGGATTGGTCAGGTCTGTCCTCTATGGATGGGGTAATAGGTGGATGGATTGGTCAGGTCTGTCCCGTATGGATGGGGGTAATAGGTGGATGGATTGGTCAGGTCTGCATGGATGGGGGTAATAGGTGTATGGATTACTCACATCTGTCCTGTATGGACGGGGGTAATAGGTGGATGGATTGGTCAGGTCCATCCTCTATGGATGGTGGTAATAGGTGGATGGATTGGTCAGGTCTGTCCTCTATGGATGGGGGTAATAGGTGGATGGATTGGTCAGGTCTGTCCTGTATGGATGGGGGTAATAGGTGGATGGATTGGTCAGGTCTGTCCTCTATGGATGGGGGTAATAGGTGGATGGATTGGTCAGGTCTGTCCTCTATGGATGGGGGTAATAGAAGGATGGCTTGATCAGGTCTGTCCTGTATGGACGGGGGTAATAGGTGGATGCATTGGTCAGGTCGGTCCTCTATGGATGGGGTAATAGGTGGATGCATTGGTCAGGTCTGTCCTCTATGCATGGGGTAATAGGTGGATGGATTGGTCAGGACTGACCAGTATGGATGGGGGTAATAGATGGATGGATTGGTCAGGACTGGCCAGAATGGATGGGGGTAATAGGTGAATGGATTGGTCAGGACTGGCCAGTATGGATGGGGGTAATAGATGGATGGATTGCTCACGTCTGTCCTGTATGGATGGGGGTAATAGGTGGATGGATTGGTCAGGTCTGGCCAGTATGGATGGGGGTAATAGGTGGATGGATTGGTCAGGTCTGTCTTCTATGGATGGGGTAATTGGTGGATGGATTGTTCAGGTCTGTCCTTTATGAATGGTTGTAATAGGTGGATGGATTGGTCAGGTCTGTCCTGTATGGATGGGGTTAATAGGTGGATGGATTGGTCAGGTCTGTCCTGTATGGATGGGGGTAATAGGTGGATGGATTGGTCAGGTCTGTCCTGTATGGATGGGGGTAATAGGTGGATGGATTGGTCAGGTCTGTCCTCTATGGATGGTGGTAATAGGTGGATGGATTGGTCAGGTCTGTCCTGTATGGATGGGGTAATAGGTGGATGGATTGGTCAGGTCTGTCCTCTATGGATGGGGTAATAGGTGGATGGATTGGTCAGATCTGTCCTCTATGGATGGGGGTAATAGGTGGATGGATTGGTCAGGTCTGTCCTGTATGGATGGGGTTAATAGGTGGATGGATTGGTCAGGTCTGTCTTCTATGGATGGGGATAATAGGTGGATGAATTGGTCAGGTCTGTCCTGTATGGATGGGGGTATGGGTGGATGGATTGGTCAGGTCTGTCCTGTATGGATGGGGTAATAGGTGGATGGATTGGTCAGGTCTGTCCTCTATGGATGGGGGTAATAGGTGGATGGATTGGTCAGGTCTGTTCTGTATGGATGGGGGTTATAGGTGGATGGATTGGTCAGGTCTGTCCTGTATGGATGGGGTAATAGGTGGATGGATTGGTCAGGTCTGTCCTGTATGGATGGGATAATAGGTGGATGGATTGGTCAGGTCTGTCCTGTATGGATGGGGATAATAGGTGGGTGGATTGGTCAGGTCTGTCCTCTATGGATAGGGGTAATAGGTGGATGGATTGGTCAGGTCTGTTCTGTATGGATGGGGGTTATAGGTGGATGGATTGGTCAGGTCTGTCCTCTATGGAGGGGGGTAATAGGTGGATGGATTGGTCAGGTCTGTCCTCTATGGATGGGGTAATAGGTGGATATATATATTAAGTAAAATGTATACTTCCCACCTATAACAGTATAAAATGAATATGTACAGATGTATAACAATGCTCTATGACTATACTTTTGTTTTTAATCTTTTTAATGTGGAAATGACGTAAGAGGGGGAGGTAACTTCACCTCCCATTTCCTTTTACCTATATGTATATATATAGTAAACGTAGATGGTGAAGGTTGTACTTTCCGTGATCAAGGGCTAGCACTTGCCCGAAACGCGTCGGAGTGTCTGTGCACCCCCTGCTATGAAGTGATCCAATAAAAGCAGCAAAGAAATCATGCATGAAGTCCGCTGGATCTTGTTACATAGATGGATGGATTGGCCAGGTCTGTCCTGTATGGACGGGGGTAATAGGTGGATGGATTGGTCAGGTCTGTCCTCTATGGATGGGGGTAATAGGTGGATGGATTGGTCATATCGGTATGGATGGGGGTAATAGGTGGATGGATTGGTCAGGTCTGTCCTCTATGCATGGGGTAATAGGTGGATGGATTGGTCAGGTCTGTCCTCTATGGATGGGGGTAATAGGTGGATGGATTGGTCAGGTCTGTCTTCTATGGATGGGGGTAATAGGTGGATGGATTTGTCTGGTCTGTGCTTTATGGATGGGGGTAATAGGTGCATGGATTGGTCAGGTCTGTGCTGTATGGATGGGGTAATAGGTGCATGGATTGGTCAGGTCTGTCCAGTATAGATGGGGGTAATAGGTGGATGGATTGGTCAGGACTGTCCAGTATAGATGGGGGTAATAGGTGGATGGATTGGTCAGGTCTGTCCTCTATGGATGGGGTAATAGGTGGATGGATTGGTCAGGTCTGTCCTGTATGGATGGGGGTAATAGGTGGATGGATTGGTCAGGTCTGTCTTCTATGGACGGGGATGCATTGGTCAGGTCTGTCCTGTATGGATGGGGGTTATAGGTGGATGGATTGCTCACTTTCTGTCCTGTATGGATGGGGGTAATAGGTGGATGGATTGGTCAGGTCTGTCCTGTATGGATGGGGGTAATAGGTGGATGGATTGATCAGGTCTGTATCGTATGGGTGGGGGTAATAGGTGGATGGATTGATCAGGTCTGTCCCGTATGGGTGGGGGTAATAGGTGGATGGATTGGTCAGGTCTGTCCTCTATGGATGGGGGTAATAGGTGGATGGATTGGTCAGGTCTGTCCCGTATGGATGGGGTAATAGGTGGATGGATTGGTCAGGTCTGTCCCGTATGGATGGGGTAATTGGTGGATGGATTGGTCAGGTCTGTCCTGTATGGATGGGGTAATAGGTGGATGGATTGGTCAGGTCTGTCCTGTATGGATGGGGTAATAGGTGGATGGATTGGTCAGGTCTGTCCTGTATGGATGGGAGTAATAGGTGGATGGATTGGTCAGGTCTGTCCTCTATGGATGGTGGTAATAGGTGGATGGATTGGTCAGGTCTGTCCTCTATGGATGGTGGTAATAGGTGGATGTATTGCTCACGTCTGTCCTTTATGGATGGGGGTAATAGGTGGATGGATTGGTCAGGTCTGTCCTGTATGGATGGGAGTAATAGGTGGATGGATTGGTCAGGTCTGTCCTCTATGGATGGTGGTAATAGGTGGATGGATTGGTCAGGTCTGTCCTCTATTGATGGTGGTAATAGGTGGATGTATTGCTCACGTCTGTCCTTCATGGATGGGGGTAATAGGTGGATGGATTGGTCAGGTCTGTCCTGTATGGATGGGGGTAATAGGTGGATGGATTGGTCAGGTCTGTCCTGTATGGATGGTGGTAATAGGTGGATGGATTGGTCAGGTCTGTCCTCTATGAATGGGGGTAATAGGTGGATGAATTGGTCAGGTCTGTCCTGTATGGGTGGGGGTAATAGGTGGATGGATTGGTCAGGTCTGTATGGATTGGGGTAATAGGTGGATGGATTGGTCAGATCTGTCCTCTATTGATGGTGGTAATAGGTGGATGGATTGGTCAGGTCTGTCCTCTATTGATGGTGGTAATAGGTGGATGGATTGCTCAGGTCTGTATGGATTGGGGTAATACGGTAGGTGGATGGATTGGTCAGGTCTGTTCTGTATTGATGGTGGTAATAGGTGGATGGATTGCTCAGGTCTGTATGGATTGGGGTAATAGGTGGATGGATTGGTCAGGTCTGTCCTCTATGGATGGGGGTAATAGGTGGATGGATTGGTCAGGTCTGTCCTGTATGGATGGGGTTAATAGGTGGATGGATTGGTCAGGTCTGTCTTCTATGGATGGGGGTAATAGGTGGATGGATTGGTCAGGTCTGTCCTGTATGGATGGGGGTAATAGGTGGATGGATTGGTCAGGTCTGTCCTGTATGGATGGGGTAATAGGTGGATGGATTGGTCAGGTCTGTCCTGTATGGATGGGGGTAATAGGTGGATGGATTGGTCAGGTCTGTCTTCTATGGATGGGGTAATTGGTGGATGGATTGTTCAGGTCTGTCCTTTATGAATGGTTGTAATAGGTGGATGGATTGGTCAGGTCTGTCCTGTATGGATGGGGATAATAGGTGGATGAATTGGTCAGGTCTGTCCTGTATGGATGGGGGTATGGGTGGATGGATTGGTCAGGTCTGTCCTGTATGGATGGGGTAATAGGTGGATGGATTGGTCAGGTCTGTCCTGTATGGATGGGGGTTATAGGTGGATGGATTGGTCAGGTCTGTCCTGTATGGATGGGGTAATAGGTGGATGGATTGGTCAGGTCTGTCCTGTATGGATGGGGTAATAGGTGGATGGATTGGTCAGGTCTGTCCTGTATGGATGGGGTAATAGGTGGATGGATTGGTCAGGTCTGTCCTCTATGGATTGGGGTAATAGGTGGATGGATTGGTCAGGTCTGTTCTGTATGGATGGGGGTTATAGGTGGATGGATTGGTCAGGTCTGTCCTCTATGGATGGGGGTAATAGGTGGATGGATTGGTCAGGTCTGTCCTCTATGGATGGGGTAATAGGTGGATATATATATTAAGTAAAATGTATACTTCCCACCTATAACAGTATAAAATGAATATGTACAGATGTATAACAATGCTCTATGACTTACTTTTGTTTTTAATCTTTTAATGTGGAAATGACGTAAAGAGGGGGAGGTAACTTCAACTCCCATTTCCTTTACCTATATGTATATTATATAGTAAACGTAGGGTGGTGAAGGTTGTACTTTCCGTGATCAAGGGCTAGCACTTGCCCGAAACGCGTCGGAGTGTCTGTGCACCCCCTGGTATGAAGTGATCCAATAAAAGCAGCAAAGAAATCATGCATGAAGTCCGCTGGATCTTGTTACATAGATGGATGGATTGGTCAGGTCTGTCCTGTATGGATGGGGTAATAGGTGGATGGATTGGTCAGGTCTGTCCTCTATGTATGGGGGTAATAGGTCGATGGATTGGTCATATCGGTATGGATGGGGGTAATAGGTGGATGGATTGGTCAGGTCTGTCTTCTATGGATGGGGGTAATAGGTGGATGGATTGGTCAGGTCTGTCTTCTATGGATGGGGGTAATAGGTGGATGAATTGGTCAGGTCTGTCCTATATGGATGGGGGTAATAGCTGCATGGATTGGTCAGGTCTTTCCTGTATGGACTGGGGTAATAGGTGGATGGATTGGTCAGGTCTGTCCAGTATAGATGGGGGTAATAGGTGGATGGATTGGTCAGGACTGTCCAGTATAGATGGGGGTAATAGGTGGATGGATTGGTCAGGACTGTCCAGTATGGATGGGGTAATAGGTGGATGGATTGGTCAGGTCTGTCCTGTATGGATGGGGGTAATAGGTGGATGGATTGGTCAGGTCTGTCTTCTATGGACGGGGATGCATTGGTCAGGTCTGTCCTGTATGGATGGGGGTTATAGGTGGATGGATTGCTCACTTTCTGTCCTGTATGGATGGGGGTAATAGAAGGATGGATTGGTCAGGTCTGTCCTGTATGGATGGGGGTAATAGGTGGATGGATTGATCAGGTCTGTCCCGTATGGGTGGGGGTAATAGGTGGATGGATTGATCAGGTCTGTCCCGTATGGGTGGGGGTAATAGGTGGATGGATTGGTCAGGTCTGTCCTCTATGGATGGGGTAATAGGTGGATGGATTGGTCAGGTCTGTCCCGTATGGATGGGGTAATAGGTGGATGGATTGGTCAGGTCTGTCCCGTATGGATGGGGTAATAGGTGGATGGATTGGTCAGGTCTGTCCCGTATGGATGGGGTAATAGGTGGATGGATTGGTCAGGTCTGTCCTGTATGGATGCGTTAATAGGTGGATGGATTGGTCAGGTCTGTCCTGTATGGATGGGAGTAATAGGTGGATGGATTGGTCAGGTCTGTCCTCTATGTATGGGGGTAATAGGTCGATGGATTGGTCATATCGGTATGGATGGGGGTAATAGGTGGATGGATTGGCCAGGTCTGTCCTCTATGCATGGGGTAATAGGTGGATGGATTGGTCAGGTCTGTCTTCTATGGATGGGGGTAATAGGTGGATGGATTGGTCAGGTCTGTCTTCTATGGATGGGGGTAATAGGTGGATGAATTGGTCAGGTCTGTCCTATATGGATGGGGGTAATAGCTGCATGGATTGGTCAGGTCTTTCCTGTATGGACTGGGGTAATAGGTGGATGGATTGGTCAGGTCTGTCCAGTATAGATGGGGGTAATAGGTGGATGGATTGGTCAGGACTGTCCAGTATAGATGGGGGTAATAGGTGGATGGATTGGTCAGGACTGTCCTGTATGGATGGGGTAATAGGTGGATGGATTGGTCAGGTCTGTCCTGTATGGATGGGGGTAATAGGTGGATGGATTGGTCAGGTCTGTCCTCTATGGACGGGGGATGCATTGGTCAGGTCTGTCTGTAATGGATGGGGGTAATAGATGGATGGATTGCTCACTTAATTACCTGAATGGAGGGGGTAATAGAAGGATGGATTGGTCAGGTCTGTCCTGTATGGATGGGGGTAATAGGTGGATGGATTGATCAGGTCTGTATCGTATGGGTGGGGGTAATAGGTGGATGGATTGATCAGGTCTGTCCCGTATGGGTGGGGGTAATAGGTGGATGGATCCTGTATGGATGGGGGTAATAGGTGGATGGATTGGTCAGGTCTGTCCTGTATGGGTGGGGGTAATAGGTGGATGGATTGGTCAGGTCTGTCCCGTATGGATGGGGTAATTGGTGGATGGATTGGTCAGGTCTGTCCTGTATGGATGGGGTAATAGGTGGATGGATTGGTCAGGTCTGTCCTGTATGGATGGGGTAATAGGTGGATGGATTGGTCAGGTCTGTCCTGTATGGATGGAAGTAATAGGTGGATGGATTGGTCAGGTCTTTCCTATATGGATGGGGGTCATGGGGGGATGGATGGTCAGGTCTGTCCCTATTGATGGTGGGAATAGGTGGATGTATTGCTCACGTCTGTCCTTCATGGATGGGGGAATAGGTTGGATGGATTGGTCAGGTCTGTCCTGTATGGGTGGGGGTAATAGGTGGATGGATTGGTCAGGTCTGTCCTCTATGGATGGAAGTAATAGGTGGATGGATTGGTCAGGTCTGTCCTCTATGGTTGGTGGTAATAGGTGGATTTATTGCTCACGTCTGTCCCGTATGGATGGGTAATAGGTGGATGGATTGGTCAGGTCTGTCCTGTATGGATGGTGGTAATAGGTGGATGGGTTGGTCAGGTCTGTCCTCTATGAATGGGGTTAATAGGTGGATGAATTGGTCAGGTCTGTCCTGTAGGGTGGGGGTAAAAGGGGGATGGGTTTGGGCAGGTCTGATGGGTTGGGGTAAAAAGGGATGGATTGGGTTTGATTGTCCTCTATTGATGGGGAATAGGTGGATGGGTTTTGGGCGGTCTTTCCCTCTATTTATGGTGGTAATGGGGTTTTGGTTTCTCAGGTCTGTAATGGGTTGGGGGAATAGGGAGGTGGGTGGTTGGGTTTCAGGCTGTAAGGGTTTGGGGTAAAAAGGTGATGGGTTGGTCGGGGTTTTTCCTGAAAGGGGGGGGTAATAGGGGGATGGGTTGGCAGGCCCGTTCTTCTTTTTTTTATTTTGGGGAAAAGGTGGGGATTGCTCAGGTCTGTATGTTGGGGGTAAAAAGGTGGGGGATTGGTCAGGGGTCCTGTATGGATGGGGGGGAAATAGGTGGATGGATTGGTCAGGGCTGTTTCTATTGATGGTGGTAATAGGTGGATGGATTGCTGGCTGGTAAAGGATTGGGGTAATAGGTGGGTGGGGTTGGGCATTTGTCCTGTATGGATGGGGGTAAATGGGGGGGATTGGTCAAGTTGTCTTTTATTGATGGTGGTAATAGGGGGGTGGGGTTGCTCAGGTTGTATGGATTGGGGGGAAAAGGGGGATGGATTGGTCAGGTCTGTCCTGTATGGATGGGGGTAATAGGTGGATGGATTGGTCAGGTCTGTCCTGTATGGATGGGGGTAATAGGTGGATGGATTGGATCATTCTACACAAGGAGAGTTGCTGATCCACCTTCTCCCAGGCATATCGCGCATGTGTGGGGGTATAGTCTGCAGTGGGGATCCGTGGATTACCCAGAGCATGTTAGCAGGAAGTCCTGGTGGTTTGTGGCAAATGTGAGCTCCAGCCCCTCAGAGGTGATGGAGTAGGGCAGCCCGAAAGCACAGAGCGCGGCAGCGGTCACCGGGGATATACTGACTGCACATACGTCTGCCTTGAGTATCTAAGCCCCGTACTAGTAGATGTGGGTATACTAAGGCTGTACTAGTGACAGGAGTATCTAAGCCTATAGTGAGATGTGGAGTATCAAGCCCTGTACTAGAGATTGGAGTATCTAATCCCTGTACTAGTGATGTGGAGTATCAAAGCTGTACTAGTAGATGTGGAATCTAAGTCCTGTACTGAGATGTGGAGTATCTAAGCCCTGTACTGTAGTTGGAGTATCTATGCCTGTACTAGTAGATGTGGTAGTATCTAAGCCCCGTACTGAGATGGGGAGGGGTATAGTGACTGTTGGTCGTGTCCTGTACTGGATTGTGGAGTATATATAAGCACCGTACTGTAGATGTGGAGTATATAGTGTACTAGTAGATGTGGAGTATCCTAAGACTGAAATATTGAGATGTGGTATCTAAGCCCTGTAGATGTGGAGTATCTAAGGGGTACTATAGTTGTGGAGTATTAAGGCCCGTACTAGTAGATGTGGAGAAATTAGCCCGTACTAGTAGATGTGGGTATCTAAGCCTTGTACTAGTAGATGTGGAGTATCTAAGCCCGTATAGTAGTTTGGGGATATCTGCCCTGTACTAGTAGATGTGGAGTATCTAGTCCTTGTACAGTAGATGTGGAGTATCTAAGCCCCGTACTAGTAGAGGGTGGGAGTATACTAGCCTATGTACTAGTGATGTGGAGTATCTGACCCGTACTAGTAGTGTGGAGTTAAAAGCCCCGTTTTTCGTAGAATGTGGAGTATCTAGCCCTTACTAGTAGATGTGGAGTATCAGCACCTGTACTAGTAGTGAGGAGTATCAAACCCTGTAGATGTGGAGTATCTAAGACTGTACTATAGATTGGAGTATCTAAGCCCTGTACTAGTAGATGTGGAGTATCTGAGCCCTGTACTAGTAGATGGAGTATCTAAGCCTTGTACTAGTAGATGTGGAGTTTTCTGAGCCCTGTACTAGTAGATTGTGGAGTATCTAAGCCCGTATTAGTAGTATGTGGAGTATCTAAGCCTGTACTAGTAGATGTGGAGTATCTAAGCCTGTAGTTTTTGGAGTATCTAAGCCTTGTACTAGTAGTTGTGGAGTATCTAAGCCCTGTACTAGTAGATGTGGAGTATCTAAGCCCTGTACTAGTAGATGTGGAGTATCTAAGCCTTGTACTAGTAGATGTGGAGTTTCTGAGCCCTGTACTAGTAGTTGTGGAGTATATAAGACCCGTATTAGTAGATGTGGAGTATCTAAGCCCTGTACTAGTAGATGTGGAGTATCTAAGCCCTGAAAGTAATGTGGAGTTATCTAAGCTTCACTAGTAGTGTGGAGTATCTAAGCCCTTACTAGTAGTTGTGGAGTTTCTGAGCCTGTACTAGTAGTGTGGAGTATCTAAGCCCCGTATTAGTAGTTTGTGGTATCTAAGCCCTGTACTAGGTAGATGTGGAGTATCTAAGCCCTTGTACTAGTAGATGTGGAGTATCTAAGCTGGTAGATGTGGAGTATCTCAGCCATGTAACTAGTAGATTGGAGTATCTACTAAGCCCTGTACTAGTAGATGTGGAGTATCTAAGCCCTGTACTAGTAGATGTGGAGTATCTAAGCCTTGTACTAGTAGATGTGGAGTATCTAAGCCCTGTACTAGTAGATGTGGAGTATCTAAGCCCTGTACTAGTAGATGTGGAGTATCTAAGCCATGTACTAGTAGATGTGGAGTATCTAAGCCATGTACTAGTAGATGTGGAGTATCTAAGCCTTGTACTAGTAGATGTGGAGTATCTAAGCCCTGTACTAGTAGTTGTGGAGTATATAAGATGTAGTTAGTAGATTGTGAGTATCTAAGCCTTGTACTAGTAGATGTGGAGTATCTAAGCCCCGTACTAGTAGATGTGGAGTATCTAAGCCCTGTAGATGTGGAGTATCTAAGCTGGTACTAGTAGTTGTGGAGTATCTAAGCCCCTTACTAGTAGATGTGGAGTATCTGAGCCCTGTACTAGTAGTTGTGGAGTATCTAAGCCTTGTACTAGTAGATGTGGAGTTTCTGAGCCCTGTACTAGTAGTTGTGGAGTATATAAGACCCGTATTAGTAGATGTGGAGTATCTAAGCCCTGTACTAGTAGATGTGGAGTATCTAAGCCCTGTAGATGTGGAGTATCTAAGCCTTGTACTAGTAGTTGTGGAGTATCTAAGCCCCTTACTAGTAGATGTGGAGTATCTAAGCCCTGTACTAGTAGATGTGGAGTATCTAAGCCCCGTACTAGTAGATGTGGAGTATCTAAGCCCTGTACTAGTAGATGTGGAGTATCTAAGCCCTGTACTAGTAGATGTGGAGTATCTAAGCCCTGTAGATGTGGAGTATATAAGACCCGTATTAGTAGTTGTGGAGTATCTAAGCCCCTTACTAGTAGATGTGGAGTATCTTAGCACTGTACTTGTATTTGTGGAGTATCTAAGCCTTGTACTAGTAGATGTGGAGTATCTGAGCCCTGTACTAGTAGTTGTGGAGTATCTAAGCAGCGAACTAGTAGATGTGGAGTATCTAAGCCCTGTACTAGTAGATGTGGAGTATCTAAGCTTCGCACTAGTAGATGTGGAGTATCTAAGCCCTGTACTAGTATATGTGGAGTATCTAAGCTTCGCACTAGTAGATGTGGAGTATCTAAGCCTTGTACTAGTAGTTGTTGAGTATCTAAGCCTTGTACTAGTAGATGTGGAGTATCTAAGCCCTGTACTAGTATATGTGGAGTATCTAAGCTTCGCACTAGTAGATGTGGAGTATCTAAGCCCTGTACTAGTATATGTGGAGTATCTAAGCTGTAGATAACTGGGTACAGTAGATTGGAGTATCTAAGCCTTGTACTAGTAGATGTGGAGTATCTAAGCCTTGTACTAGTAGATGTGGAGTATCTAAGCCCTGTAGATGTGGAGTATCTAAGCCTTGTACTAGTAGATGTGGAGTATCTAAGCCCCGTACTAGTAGATGTGGAGTATCTAAGCCCCGTACTAGTAGATGTGGAGTATCTAAGCCTTGTACTAGTAGTTGTGGAGTATCTAAGCCCCGTACTAGTAGATGTGGAGTATCTAAGCCCCGTACTAGTAGATGTGGAGTATCTAAGCCTTGTACTAGTAGATGTGGAGTATCTAAGCCCGCCGATACTAGTATGATGTGGAGTTTCTTAGCCCTGTACTAGTAGTTGTGGAGTATCTAAGCCCCGTACTAGTATATGTTGGAGTATCTAAGCCTGTACTAGTAGATGTGAGTATCTAAGCCTGTACTAGTAGATGTGGAGTATCTAGCCCAGTACTAGTAGATGTGGAGTATCTGAGCCTGTACTAGTAGATGTGGGTATCTAAGCCCTGTACTAGTAGTTTGTGGAGAAATCTAAGCCCCTACTATAGTTGTGGAGTATCTAAGCCCGTACTAGTAGTTGTGGAGTATCTAAGCCCCGTACTAGTAATGTGGAGTATCTAAGCCAGTACTAGTAGAGTGGAGTATCTGAGCCCTGGTACTAGTAGTTGTGGAGTATCTAAGCCCCGTACTAGTATATGTGGAGTATCTAAGCCCCGTACTAGTAGATGTGGAGTATCTAAGCCCCGTACTAGTAGATGTGGAGTATCTAAGCCCCGTACTAGTATATGTGGAGTATCTAAGACCTGTACTAGTAGATGTGGAGTATCTAAGCCTTGTACTAGTAGATGTGGAGTATCTAAGCCCTGTACTAGTAGATGTGGAGTATCTGAGCCCTGTACTAGTAGATGCAGAGTATCTAAGCCTTGTACTTGTAGATGCGGAGTATCTAAGCCCCGTAGTAGTAGATGCGGAGCCCGGCAATGTCCCCGCAGCCAGTACCTGAGGCCCCGGCGTTGTTGACCAGGATGTCCAGCCTCTGCTCCTCCTGCAGGGTGTGCTCCGCGAAGCTCCGGACGGACGCCATGCTGCTGGTGTCCAGGAGGCGGAGCACCACGTTCTTGCTCCCAGTCTCCTTCTTGATCTCGTCCAGCGCTTTCTGCCCTCGCTCACGGCTGCGGCACGCCAGGATCACGCGGGCGTTCCTCCGGGCCAGGTCCAGGGCCACATGCTTCCCGATACCTGAGAGGAAGGGAGGGAGGTTGCAGCGGTGAGCGGCCGCCCCGGGAAGGGCGCCCTCTAATGATAATGAGATGACTCTGCTGACCCCTCCCTCTAATGATAATGAAATGACTCTGCTGACCCCATCCTCTAATGATAATGAGATGACTCTACCGACCCCGCCCTCTAATGATAATGAGATGACTCTGCTGACCCCGCCCTCTAATGATAAGGAGAGGACTCTGCCGACCCCGCCCTCTAATGATGATGAGATGACTCTGTTGACCCCGCCCTCTAATGATAATTAAATGACTCTGCTGACCCCTCCCTCTAATGATAAGGAGATGACTCTACCGACCCCGCCCTCTCTAATGATAATGAGTTTGATCTGCAGGACCCCGCCCTCTAATGTTGAGGAGATGACTCTGCCGACCCCGCCCTCTGATGATGATGAGATGACTCTGTTGACCCCACCCTCTAATGATAATTAACTGACTCTGCTGACCCCTCCCTCTAATGATAAGGAGATGACTCTGCCGACCCCTCCCTCTAATGATAAGGAGATGACTCTGCTGACCCCTCCCTCTAATGATAATGAGATGACTCTGCCGACCCCGCCCTCTAGTGATTAGGAGATGACTCTGCCGACCCTCCCTCTAATGATAAGGAGATGACTCTGCGACCCCTCCTCTAATGAAAAATGAGATGACTCTGCCGACCCGCCCTTAATGATAATGAGAAGATCTGTGACCCTTTCCTCCAATGATAATGAGATACTCTGCTGACCCCCCTCTAATGATATATGATGACTCTGCCGACCCTCCCTCTAATGATAATGAGATGACTCTGTTTGACCGCCCTCTAATGATTAATGAGATGACTTACGGACCCCGCCTTATTGATAAGAGATGACTCTACCGACCCCCCCTCTAATGATAATGAGATGACTCTGCCGACCCCTCCCTCTAATGATAATGAGATGACTCTGCTGACCCCGCCCTCTAATGATAATGAGATGGCTCTGCTGATGAGTGGTGGATTATAGGTGAGGGCAGCCGATGAGCGGTGGATTATGGGTGAGGGCAGATGATGAGCGGTGGATTATAGGTGAGGGCATCCGGCGAGAGGTTGATTATAGGTGAGGGCAGATGATGAGCAGTGGATTATAGGTGAGGGCGGCCGACGAGCGGTGGATTATAGGTGAGGGCATTTGATGAGCGGTGGATTATAGGTGCGGGCATCCGATGAGTGGTGGATTATAGGTGAGGGCAGATGATAAGCGGTGGATTATAGGTGCGGGCATCGGACGAGGGGTGGATTATAGGTGAGGGCGGCCGATGAGCGGTGGATTATAGGGGCGGGCATCTGATGAGCGGTGGATTATAGGTGCGGGCTTCTGATGAGCGGTTGATTATAGGGGCGGGCATCTGATGAGCGGTGGATTATAGGGGCGGGCATCTGATGAGCGGTGGATTATAGGGGCGGGCATCTGATGAGCGGTGGATTATAGGTGAGGGCAGATGATGAGCGGTGGATTATAGGTGAGGGCGGCTGATGAGCGGTGGATTATAGGTGAGGGCAGATGATGAGCGGTGGATTATAGGTGAGGGCAGATGATGAGCGGTGGATTATAGGTGAGGGCAGATGATGAGCGGTGGATTATAGGTGAGGGCGGCTGATGAGCGGTGGATTATAGGGGCGGGCATCTGATGAGCAGTGGATTATAGGGGCGGGCTGATGAGCGGTGGATTATAGGTGAGGGCAGACGATGAGCGGTGGATTATAGGTGAGGGCGGCCGATGAGCGGTGGATTATAGGTGAGGGCGGCCGATGAGCGGTGGATTATAGGTGAGGGCAGATGATGAGCGGTGGATTATAGGTGAGGGCGGCCGATGAGCGGTGGATTATAGGTGAGGGCGGCTGATGAGCGGTGGATTATAGGTGAGGGCAGTTGATGAGCGGTGGATTATAGGTGAGGGCAGTGAATGGCGGTGGATTTTTAGGTGAGTGCAGACGATGAGCGGTGGATTATAGGTGAGGGCAGATGATGATCGGTGGATTATAGGTGAGGGCAGCCGATGAGCGGTGGATTTTAGGTGAGGGCGGTGATAGCGGTGGGATTATAGGTGAGGGCGGCCGATGAGCGGTGGATTATAGGTGAGGGGGGTTGACGGTGATTTTTATAGGTAGGCAGATGATGACTGGTTATAGGTAGGGCGCGTAGGGCGGGATTATAGGTGAGGGCAGCTGATGAGCGGTGGATTATAGGTGAGGGCAGCTGATGAGCGGTGGATTATAGGTGAGGGCAGTTGATGAGCGGTGGATTATAGGTGAGGGCATCCGACGAGCGGTGGATTATAGGTGAGGGCATCCGACGAGCGGTGGATTAGAGGTGAGGGCGGCTGACGAGCGGTGGATTATAGGTGAGGGCATCCGACGAGCGGTGGATTATAGGTGAGGGGAGATGATGAGCGGTGGATTATATGTGAGGGCGGCTGATGAGCGGTGGATTATATGTGAGGGCGGCTGATGAGCGGTGGATTATAGGTGAGGGCGGCCGATGAGCGGTGGATTATAGGTGAGGGCAGATGATGAGCGGTGGATTATAGGTGAGGGCGGCTGATGAGCGGTGGATTATAGGTGAGGGCGGCTGATGAGCGGTGGATTATAGGTGAGGGCGGCTGATGAGCGGTGGATTATAGGTGAGGGCAGATGATGAGCGGTGGAAATTATAGGGGGGCAGCGATGAGAGGTGGATTATATGTGAGGGGCGGCGTTTTTGAGCGGTGGGGTTTTTATAGGTGAGGGCGGCCGATGAGCGGTGGATTATAGGGGCGGGCAGCCGATGAGCGGTGGATTATATGTGAGGGCGGCTGATGAGCGGTGGATTATAGGTAAGGGTGGCCGATGAGCGGTGGATTAATTGAGGGCAGGGGGGAAAAGGGGTTTGGATTTAGGTGAGGGGCGGCCGATGAGCGGTGGATTTAGGTGAGGGCAGGTGATGAGCGGTGGTTTAAAAGAGGGCGGCGATGAGCGGTGGATTATAGGTGAGGGCGGGGGAGAGCGGTGGATTATAGGTGGGGGGGGAGCGGTGAATTATAGGTTGGGGGCGGCCGTGAGCGGTGGATTATAGGTAAGGGCGGCCGATGAGCGGTGGATTATAGGTGAGGGCAGATGATGAGCGGTGGATTATAGGTGAGGGCGGCCGATGAGCGGTGGATTATAGGTGAGGGCAGCCGATGAGCGGTGGATTATAGGTGAGGGCGGCTGATGAGCGGTGGATTATAGGTGAGGGCGGCCGACGAGCGGTGGATTATAGGTGAGGGCGGCCGACGAGCGGTGGATTATAGGTGAGGGCGGCCGATGAGCGGTGGATTATAGGTGAGGGCGGCCGAGAGCGGTGGAAATATAGGTAAGGGCGGTGATGAGCGGTGGATTATAGGTAGGGCGGGAGAGCGTGGATTATAGGTAGGGCGGCCGAGAGCGGTGGATTATAGGTGAGGGCAGGATGACGTGGGATTATAGGTGAGGGGGCGTGGGGGTGGTCTAAGGGGGGGGGCCGCCGATGAGCGGTGGATTATGTTGAGGGCGGCTGATGGCGGTGGATTATAGGTGAGGGGGGATGAGCGGTGGTTTAGGGGGCGGCCGCCATGACGGTGGATATAGGTGAGGGCGGCGAGAGCGGTGGATTATAGGTAGGGAGGATGAGGGTGGCTATATGTGGGGGCGGCCGAAGCGGTGGATTATAGGTGAGGGCGGGATGAGCGGGGGAAATTAGGTGAGGGCAGATGATGAGGGGTGGATTATATGGTGAGGGCGGCTGATGAGCGGTGAGTTATAGGTGAGGGCGGCGAGAGCGGTGGATTATAGGTGAGGGCGTGCGAGCGGTGGATTATGGTGAGGGCCCCGAATGAGGCGGTGGATTTAGGTGGGGGCGGATGAGCGGTGGATTAAGGTGAGGGAGATGATGAGCGGTGGATTTAGTGAGGGCCCCTGATGAGCGGTGGATTATGGTGAGGGAATGAGAGCGGTGGATTATGGGTTTGAGGGCGGCTGATGGCGGTGGATTATAGGTGAGGGCAGTTGAGAGCGGGGGGATTATAGGTGAGGGCGGCCGATGAGCGGTGGATTATAGGTGAGGGCGGCTGATAGCGGTGGATTATGGGTGAGGGGGGGACGGGGGGAGGCGTGAGCGGTGGATTATAGGTGAGGGCGGCGACAGCGGTGGATTAAGGTGAGGGGGCCGATGAGCGGTGGTTTAATAGGGGGAGGGCGGGATGAGCGGTGGATTATAGGTGAGGGCATCCGACGAGCGGTGGATTATAGGTGAGGGCGGCTGATGAGCGGTGGATTATAGGTGAGGGCGGCTGATGAGCGGTGGATTATAGGTGAGGGCCTCATTAGCTCCTTCTCCACCTCTTTGCCCGCAGAAGATCCTGGTCTGTATATACGTAATCTTTGGAGCAGGAATTGATGAGATTAGACCCCGGGGCTGGCATCGCAGTGCCCCCTACTCCAGCGTCCCGCCAGGTCAGCACTTTGTGCCCCATTGCTGGGGTCTAGCAGCCCACACAGGAGAACAGAGGTCCCACAGCCGCGCCCTGAGTGAGGCCGGAGCCCAGTGACTGCTCCGCACTTATCTTATCTCCCAGACCTTGGTGATCTCTGGATCCTGGGCCCCTCTTATCTCTGCTGGGACGGCCTCGCCCTGCGGGGTCACTGAACGCTCGGCTCTGCCCTGTCAGATAGAGCCCGATGCAGACCCGAGAGGTGGAGGTGTCATGGAGAGGGGCTACAGGTGATAGATCCCCCCCCTCACTATACACCAGGTGATAGCTCCCCCCCCCTCCTCACTATACACCAGGTGATAGATCCCCCTCCTCACTATACACCAGGTGATAGATCCCCCCCCTCACTATACACCAGGTGATAGATCCCCCCCTCACTATACACCAGGTGATAGATCCCCCCCTCCTCACTATACACCAGGTGATAGATCCCCCCCCTCATATTTCAACCCGGTGATAGATCCCCCCTCACTATACACCAGGTGATAGATCCCCCCCCTCCTCACTATACACCAGGTGATAGCTCCCCCCCCTCACTATACACCAGGTGATAGATCCCCCTCCTCACTATACACCAGGTGATAGATCCCCCCCCCTCACTAAAACACCAGGGGAAAAGATCCCCCCTCACTATCACCAGGTGATAGAAACCCCCCCTCAAATATACACCAGGTGATAGAAACCCCCCCTCCTCACTATCACAGGTGAAAAGATTTCCCCCCCCTCTTCCCCTCACTATACACCAGGTGATAGATCCCCCTCCTCCTCACTATACACCATGTGATAGATCCCCCCTCCTCACTATACACCAGGTGATAGATCCCCCCTCCTCCTCACTATACACCAGGTGATAGATCCTCCCCTCCTCACTATACACCAGGTGATAGCACCCCCCTACTATACACCAGGTGATAGCTCACCCCCCTCACTATACACCAGGTGATAGATCCCACCTCACACTTTACAACTGGTGATAGATCCCCCCCTCACTATACACCAGGTGATGCTCCCCACCCCAATCACTATACACAAGGTGATAGCTCCCCCCACATCACTATACACAGGTGTGATTGATGACCCTTCCTACATCAACTATACACACATGTGATAGATCCCCCATCGCCACTATAACACCAGGTGATGATACACTCCTCCTCACTATACACCAGGTGTTAGATCACCTCCTCACTATACACCAGGTGATAGATCCCCACTCATTATACACAGGTGATAGCTCCCCTCCTCACTATACACCAGGTGTTTGTTCCCCCTACTATATATAAAACAAGGTGATAGCTACCCCCCCTCCACTATAAACCTGGTGTTAGCTCCCACCCCCATCACTATACTCCAGGTGATTAAATCCACCCATCACCACTTACCTCCAGGTGATAGTCCCCATCCTCATATACACAGGTGATTGATCACCCCTCTTCCTCATATACACCAGGTGATAGATCCCCCTCCTCATCACTATACACCAGGTGATAGATCCCCCCTCATTATACACCAGGTGATAGCTCCCCCTCCTCACTATTCACAGGTGATTTGCTCCCCCACATCCTCAATATACACCAGGTGATAGCTTCCCCTCCCCATAATTTTCTAAATGGTGATAGATCACATCTCTCACTATTCACCAGTGTGATAGATACCTAACCTCACTTTAATCAGTTGATAGACCCCCCTCCTCTCTATACACAAGTGTGATTGATCCACCTACCTAACTATACACCAGGTTGATAGCTCCCACCCTGCATAACTATACACCAGTTGATTGATCCCACCCACTCCACTATACTCAACGGTGATAGTTCCCTACCAATCACTATACCCAAGGTGTTAGCTTCAAACATCCTCACTATACACCTGGAGATAGCTCCCCCCCTCCTCACTTTTTCACCAGGTGATAGTTCAACATCATCACTATACAACAGGTGATTGATAACCCCTCCTAACTATAAACCAGGTGATTGTTCACCCTCCTCCTATAAACAAGGTGATAGTCCCCCACTCCCATCACTATACACAGGTGATTAGATCCCCACCCTCACTATTTCCACCAGGTGATAGTATCCACCCTCCTCACTATACAAAAGGTGATAGTTCCCCCCGCCTCACTATACACCAGGTGATAGATCCCCCTCCTCACTATACACCAGGTGATAGATCCCCCTCCTCACTATACACCAGGTGATAGATCCCCCTCCTCACTATACACCAGGTGATAGATCCCCCTCCTCATATACACCTGCGTGATACGCTAACCCACCCTCTATAGGCTCGGTGATAGTCCCCCCACCCTCCTCTCTATACAACAGGTGATAGATTTCCCCACTCATAACTATACACCAGGTGATAGATCCAACCCTCTCAAATTTACACCCAGTGTATAGATTCCCCCACACTCATCACTTATTCACCAGGTGATTGATTCCCCCTCCTCACTATACACAAGGGTGATTGATTCCCACCCTCCTCTACTATACAACGGGGATAGATCCCCCCCTCATCTCTTTACACAGGTGATAGATTCACCCTTCCTCACTTTACTCCGGGTGATTAGATCCTCCCATCCTTCACTATACAACGGTGTTGATCCTCCCCTCCTCAATATTCAACAGGTGATAGATCCCCCTCCTACTTTAAACCAGGTGATAGATTCCCTGCCTCAATATACACAAGGTGATAGATCCCCACCTCCTCTATATTACCAGGTGATAGATCACCCAACATTTCCCACTATACACCAGGTGATTGATCCCCCCCTTACGAGCTATACACCTGGTGATAGCTCCCCCCCACTCTTTACACACTGGTGGATAGATCACACATACCTATATTAACACCAGGTGATAGCTCCCCCCTCCTACTATACACCAGGGTGATAGCGCCCCCACCCCCCTCTCACTATAACAGGGTGGATAGGTCCCCACCTCCCTCAATATACACCAGGTGATAGTTCCCCCCCTCCTCTCTATACAACCTGGTGTAGCTCCCCACTCCCTTCACTATACACGGAGGTGATAGCTCCCACCACTCTCACTATAATAAAGGTGATTGCTCCCCACACTCTAACTTTTCACAAGGTGATAGCTCCCCTCCTCCCTCGCTATACACCAGGTGATAGCTCCCCTCCTCTCGCTTTTACACCTGGTGATAGATCCCCCCGCCTCACTATACACCAGTGTGTAGCTCCCCCTCCTCTAACTATACACCTGGTGATTGATCAACCCTCCCTCACTATACACAGGTGATAGATTCCCACCTCACTATACACCAGGTGTTAGAGCCACCCCCTCCTCACTATAACTCCAGGTGATAGATCCCCCCCGTTCACTATAGCAACCAGGTGATTGATCCCCCCCCCCCTCACTATACACCAGGTGATAGATCCCCCCCTCACTATACACCAGGTGATGTTACCACCCCCTCTCTATTAAACAGGTGATAGTTCATCCAACCTCACTATACACCAGGTGATTGATTAACCTCCCTCCCTATACTAAAAGGGTGAATTGCTCCACCCCATCACTATACTCAAGGTGATTGATACAAACTCCTCAACTATTACACCAGGTGATAGGTCCCCCTCCTCCTCAATATACCCCAGGTGATAGATCCTCCCCTCCTAAACTATACACCAGGGGATAGTTCCCCCTCCCCTCTACTATACACCAGGTGATAGATACCCTTCCCCTACTAACACCAGGTTGATAGTGCCACCCTCTAACTATACACCATGGTGGACTAGATCCCACTCCTAATATATACACAGGTGATAGATCCCAATCCATCAATATTTACAACAAGGTGTTAGAATCCAACACCTCACTATTCACCCGGTGAAAGATCCCACCTCCTCACGTTACACATGGGGATAGATTACCCATAATCACTATACTCCAGCGTGTTAGTTCCACACCCTCTCTATACACATGGTGTTAGATCCACACCCCCCTCATACTCTATATTAAAAAAGGTGATAGATTCACCACCCCCTCCTCACTATACCCCAGGTGATAGATCCCCCCCCTCACTATACACCATGATGATAGTTCCCCAACTCTCACTATATACAACCATGGTGATTAGATCACCCTCAAATATACAACCAGTGATAGATCCCCCTCCTCGACTATACAACCAGGTGATTGCTCACCCACCCCACTATACACAAGCTGTTTGTATAACAACCATCCACTTTACACCAGGTGATAGATACCCATCCTAACTATACTACAGGTGATTGCACCCCCATAATCAATATACACCCAGTGGGTTAGATCCCACCACACTCTCACCTCACTAGAAACAAGGCTGATAGATCCCCACTACCTAACTATACACCAAGTGATTGATCCCACCTCTAACATACTACCTGGTGGTAGAATCCCCCTCCTCAAAATAATCAGGGTGATAGATTACCACCTCCCCTCTCTATTATCCAGGTGATAGATACCCTCAAATCATACTATACACCCTGGGTGATTTTATTTGATCCCCCACTCACTAACTATTCACCAGGTGATAGCTCCCACAACCCCTCACTCTCGTCTATATAATCCTGGTCGGGTTTGATAGATCCCAAACCTCCTTCTAACTTTCCACTATCAACACAAGGTGATAGCTCCCACTACCTCGACTATACACCAGGTGTTAGTCCCCCACCCTCACCCTACACTATTCACCAGGTGATAGCCTCAACACCCTACCTAATCTTTACAACAGGTGATAGATCCCCCCTCCTCAATATAAACCAGGTGATAGATCCCCCCCCCCTCACTATACACCAGGTGATTGCTCCCACTCAATCACTAAACAACAGGTGATAGATAACCCCCCTCACACTATACACCTGGTGATTATCCCCCCTCCTCAACTATACACAGGTGATTGCTCCCCCCTCACTTATAAACACAGGTGATAACTCCACCTCACTATACACTGGTGATAGCTCCCCCCCGCATCACGTTACCACAAGGTGTATTGATACACCATCCTTCATATTTACACAGGTGATAGATCCCCCTCATCACTTTACACCAGGTGATAGATTCCCCACCTCCTCCATACTATACACAGCGTGTTTGCTCACCCCAACTCACTATACACCAGGTGTTTAGTTCCCCAGACTCAATATACTCAAGGTGTTAGACTACCCCCCTTCCTCAACTTTATAAAAATGGTGTTAGATCACCCATCCTATATTTTCAACAGGTGTTAGATACCCCCCCTCATCACTATTAATCCTGGTGGTTAGATTCCCAACTATACAATATAAAATTCAGGTGGATTGTTCACCCACCGCTACACTATAAAAGGTGTTAGATCCCAACATCCTCACTATACCACCTGGTGATTGTTCCCACCCTCCCTCACTTATACTCCAGGTGATAGTTCCCCCACTAATCTATCTTAAACCAGGTAGTGATAGTTCCACCCTCCTCAATATAACCAGATGATAGATAAATCTTCTGTATGGGACATCAGAATCACCAATCTTGTCCATTATGGACATGACTGAATACCAGCGTTACCACTGGTCACTCGGCAGGCAGGATAACCCCACTACAATCAATCGAGGACATCATCCATCACTAGATACATCCACATCTGATGACTGAACTCCCAGCACGGCACAATTTCCTGTGCTCCCAACCCCATCCCCCACCAGATGTATTCTGGGGACACCACCCAGATGGGAGGAATGTGCTGGGATATGGGCTATGTATGATATAGTCATCATGTATGAACCTTACCTCTGCATCCCAAACCATGTGATCACCCCCGTGTCCTGGGAGGCAGCACTTTGCCCCTTTCACTATCTCTCTGTACTTTGTTCATCTTTTCTCTTAACAACCCCTTTATGTGAATGCTTTTCCCCATCCGCCCCTGATACTACCACCAACTTACAATCATAAGTCCACTGTCAAAAAGTCAAAACAACCAGTGCCACCCAAATCACCAAACCTACACTGACTCCTCTGTATCAATTTTGACACTACACCAATGCCCCCACCACAATCACGGCGCTCCCTTATCAAATGCAAGTGCCGAACACAACCTTTCCGCTCCCCTATAAAATGACACTGCCCCCACCACAACCATGCTGCTCCCCTAAGAAATGCAAAACACCAATGTCCCCAACACAGCCACTACAATCCCGACCAACCCTCTTGGTGGCAGGCTCCAAGTATAGGAATATATCATTTGATATTTAAGAAAAATATTCTCTGATCACGGCACGGTTACTTCGACGGACCTAGTTCTATTCGGCGGCCGTGATTCTTTTACAGAATTTCATAAGTAAAATAGACCGGGGGATTCATTCACACTCTCTTTTAGTTGTAGTAAGAGATTTTCTTGAATAGTAACAGTTCTCTACATTTTTGAACCCGTCATTTACACAGCAGAAAAAATAATATTCCGTTTGGGAATTTCCATAGCGTGCAAAGGAACTCTGCCTCAGATGGCATGCCAGGCCTGGGGCTGCTTTTCATGGAGAAAAGCAAAAAGAGGGACAGTCATGTACAGTAGCTCGATGGTGGGCCAGAGAATTCATACTCCAATGGTGACCTCAAAGAACCATAAAAAAAAATAAAAAAAAAATAAAAAAAAAACTCCTATGGGTGGCCCCATGAATCCATCAGAGACATGTGGACCCCGACAGAGGGGGTGGCCGGGATCATCTTCTTCATTTCACTGTAACCATAGATAAAAGCAGCAACTAAACCGACTTCAGGAGATTTTGAAATCTTCTTCGGACATTGGTGGCACCAGAAGAATCAGCCAGCCTTGGTGATACATGATCAAACTCCACTTGTGGCACCAAGTATCACCTCCATTGGTGGCCCCAACAATCATCTCCACTGGTGGGCACAAGAAATAACTCTACTGGTGGGCCCAAGAATCTACTCCACTGGTGGGCCCCCAAGAATATCTCACTGGTGGCCCCAATGAACCATCTCCACTGGTGGCCCCCAAGAACTCATCTCCATGGTGGCCCAAGGAATCTCTTCATTGGTGCACCCCATGGAATCATATCCACTGGTGGCACCGAAGATTCATCTACAACTGGTGGAACCAGAAATCATCTCCACTAGGTTGGCCTCCAAGAATCAACTCCTTGGTGACATCAAGAAGCAACTCCATGGTCGGGCCCCAAGAATCAACCTCCACTGGAGGGCACATAGGTTCATACTCAACTGGTGGGGCCACAAGATATCACTTCCATTTGGTGGCCCAAAGAATTCATATCTACCTGGTGGCCAAAGTTTCATTCCATGGTGGGCCCCAAGAATCATCTCCACTGGTGGGCCACTAGTATTCTTCAATCCACTGGTGGTCCCCAAGAATCATCTCCACTGGTGGCCCACAGGAATTAAACTACCACTGGTGGGCTCAACACAGAACTTTTTCTACTGGTGGGAACCAAGAATCTGCTCCACTGGTGGAAACTGAGAACTAATTATTAATGGTGGGCCCATAGACTCATCTCTACTGGTGGGCCACAGGCATCCCAGTCCGACGCTGCATGTATGATCACCATAAAAAAAAAAAAAAAAACTAGAGGGACCAGACTAGAGGATTATATTTGTCAATTTCTCTAGGGATAGGTTCCGGCCAAGAGCCCTTTATTGGGCCGATTGTCTTGCCTCTTAGGGTAGGGACAGTTTTCTATTTGCAGCATCACCCTATGATTTTGAGTGAGATAATAGTGCTTTTTATTCTCATTATTAATAAAAGTTATATTTTAGACTTTACCTCTTTCTTGTTTTGACTTCGTCAGAGGTTTTTGGGCACTAGCTGTTTATTTAGCTGGTAGTGAGATTTATTCTGTGTATGTTCACCGTCCCAAAGGATTGAAGTGAGACGGGTATGTAAAATAAATCCAGAAGAACTAGTCCCAAAAACTTGCATGATAGTGAGATCTGTATCTCTGCACGTGTCTCTGATATGTGTCCGAAGAAGGTTTCAAAATCTGCTGGAGTCGGTCACCGCTTTTATCTATGGTTACAGTGAAATGAAGAAGATGATCCCGGCCGCCCCCTCTGTCGGGGTCCACATGTATCTGAAATCCTTCCTGAACCCCTATCTCTTATAAATATTTTGGCCCTGAGGGAATTGAAAGAAGATTCCGATTCGGCGCTCGTTACTTTGAGAGTTCCGGGCAGTTCCGCTGTGAAGGAAGGCCAGGGCTGCCGTAAAAGCAGTACAGGGGGTACTGCCGTACGGGGCCCAGTGAACGAAGGATGCCCGCTGCAAATTTCTGATGGCGGCCCTGAGGAAGGCGATACAGATGTGGCCAAACATCATTGGAGAAATGACCTGGCTGGAGTGGGGGAGGGGGGGGGGGATCTGATCAGAACAACTCAACCCCTTTCAGCCGTCACAGATTAAACTTTATCACTTTTTTTACAAAAGGAAACAAAGGGAAAAAGAAAAAAAAAAACGGGACAAAAGCCCAAAAAAAAATTAGGCCCAAAAGAAAACCTCATCAACCAGCAGCTCTATCTGCACGAGGTGATTAATCAGATGGGGAATAAAATCGAACTTTTAATAATGCCTAAAAAAAAAAGGTAGCCAAAACACCCAAAAAATCCCAAAGAACAAAAATAAAAAAAAAGGCCGTGCGACCCAAAAAAAATTTTGCCCTATAACTACCCAAAAAAACCCCCTAGCCAATTTAATACGGTGGGGGGGATAATACACAAGAGAAGAACAGACTTACCAAGAATTCTCTTAACTAATCAAAGGACAGTGTAAATAATGCAGCAGAGGCACTTTTGTCGTCAGCGGGGAGATTGCCCCACGCCCCTTTTTAAATTTTAAGCATGTAAGCAAACGTTTTACAAACTTAGCCCCCGTCCTTCTAGATTTTTAAGAGACTTCATTACTAAACACTCACCGGCCATTTTAAAAAGGTACACCATGCATTTAAGGGGTTTTGGCCCCCCCTTTTTGCCTTCAAAAACTGCCTCAATTTTTTCGTGGCAAAAGTTTTCAAAAAGGTGTTGGAACTTTCCCTTTCAGAGTTTTTTGGCCCATATTGACATGATGGCATCACACATTTGGCCCGAAAGATTTGTCGGCTGAAACACCCAAATAAATGCAAAATCTCCCCGATCCACCACATCCCAAAAATGCCCCTATTGGGGTTGAGATCTGGTGAAATGTTTGGGGGCCATTTTTAAATACAGGAACTCATTGTCATGTTCAAGAAAAACCCGGGGTAAAATGAATTTCCCCTTTATGACAAATTGGGGGCATTATCCTGCGAAAGTACCATCAGATGTTGGGTTTAAAATTTTAAAAAAGGGATTGGGGCATGGTCCCAAAAATACCGGTAGGGTGGGCGTTTTCAACGATGCCAATTGGTATCCCCCAAAGGGGCCCAAAGAGTGCCAAGGAAAAATTCCCCACACCAAAGACAAACCACCACCACCACCTGAAAAACCGGGGGGGTACAAAAGGAGGATGGACCATGCTTATTTTTATTTTGTTGACGCCAAATTCGACCCCCCAAACCCTCCAATGTCGCACAAAACGAACCCCATCAAACCAAAAGGGAAGTTTTTTTCCCAAACTTCACTTTCCCCCAATTTTGATGACTTGGTAAATTGGAGCATCAGGGTTTTCCGTTCTTTAGCTGAAAGGGGTGGCCCCCGGGGGGTCCCTTTTGGGGCTGTAAGGCCCCCCTGCCTCAAAGTTTTGGGCCCTACTGTGCGTTTAGAATGCCTTTTGCCAACCTTTGGGTTTTAACGGGGGCTAATTTTAGTCACTGTTTTCCCATCAGCTCGAACCCCGTCTCCCCTTTCCCCCTTTTTTTAACCCCCCTCCCTGGCATCAACAAAGGGATTTCCGCCCACAGGGCTGCCGCTCACTGGATGTTTTTTCCCTTTTTCGTTACCATTCCTGTAAAACCCAAAGATTTGGTTTTTGCGTGAAAAACCCCGGAATCAGCAGTTTCTGAAATACCAGACTAGCCCATTTTGGGGAAACCCAAAAACCATTCCCCGTTCAAAGGCAAAACCCAAATTTACCTTTTTTCCCCATACTGTGCTCCGGGTTTTTTCGCAGGAGATTTCTGAAAACCCTTTCAAAATGGGCCCAAATGCACTGATTTTCCGCCTGTTTATTGCTGAAATTTGAAAAATTTAAATGTTTTAAAAGAGCATTGGAAAAGGGTTTTACCTAATAAAATGGCCGGGGACTGAAAAATTTTTTTTTTAGAAGCAGTTTTTCCCGCTCTTTTTATCAACTGATTGTTCCGCCTAATTTTGGGTATGGCAAATTGACCCAATGCACTGGGTAATGTTGTTTATAATTTTTTTATTTTTTTTGCCCACGGGCCCCATTTTCCAATGAGTTAAATTTTTTTAATATTTTTTTCGGATTCTTGTTACACTTTCACTGTGGAAATTGGGTAAAGGTGGGGGTGCATGTATTCTGAAATAGACGGGGCATTATTTAGACTGTCCTTTCATTAGTTAAGAGAATCTTGGTAAGTTTTTGCTTTCTTGTGTATTATCACAGTTTGTAAGTGGATGCATTCAGGAGCGATAAATATACTCTGAGGCAGTGCGCGTTATTGCGCCAAACTGTCCATTTTTTTAGGTATTAGGCTCTGTCTACACTGCACAGAAAAACGTCCGTTTTTTCAGCATTTTTCGTTTTCTAAAAACGCTGGAAAAACGCCTGCAATCCTCTCCCATAGACTCTAATGTAATACCTCCCGCTGTCTTCACTGAGCTGCTTTTTTCTGCTCGTTTTTTTACTGCTCGTATTCTGCAACTTGTTCTAAAAAACGCCAGAGCCGGGCAGAAAATATACTACAGGAGTCTATGGAAAGCCGCCGGGACGTCTTTTGCCGCGATTTTTCAATAAAACCCTCCCAGGAGCCCCAAGTCCCACCAAAAGTGGGTGTTTAAAAAAGGTTATACCTGATCAAATTTGCATACAAGTGTCTGATGTGTCCTTTTTTGTACCTTTGGTAATTAGATGATCATGCTTTGGTCACTAATGATTTTTGCGCAATTCATATATTTTTCGCTAAAATACGTTTTTTATGATTTTGGCGTCAGAATCAATTTTTTTGCGGATTTTGGTGCTAAAATCCTTTACTGAACATATTGTGGCTCTAATAAAGTTATCTAGCTTCTGACGCCAAAAAATAAGCTTTTTACGGATTTCGGCGCCAAAATCCGTTTTTTTAAGGATTTTGGGGCTAAAATCCGTATCTTTACAGATTTTGGCGCTAATAAAGCGATCTAGCTTTTGACGCCAATACAGTTATCTTGCTGTATGGAAAGATAATGTGGGTTTTTGTGGATTTTGGTGCAAGAATCTTGTGCAAAATTTAATAAAGTAGTAGCACGCAGCAGCAGTACACGAAGTGACTACTTAACATGTTAACTCCACCTGTAGGGTGAAGTTTACATCTAATGGCTTAATTTGTGCATACATTAAAAAGCAGAGCAAAGACGCTCCAAAAAAACGCTGCAAAAAACGCTGCAAAAAACGGACATTTTTTCAGCTGCTTTTGACAGGAGGGGACAGAAAACTCAGTTTCATGAACATTTTTAGTCATTCGTTTTCAGGTCGTTTTTTGTCCACTGCAGGGGAGACCGAGCCTTAGGTTCCAGACGGGAACGCCCGTATTGGGGCGCACATCCCGCATTATTAGGCTACTTGATGTAGTTATAGGGCAATCTAGGGTCAGACACTCTCTTTTATATTATTATGTTCTTTGTATTTTTTGGGTAGTTTTTGGCTACCTTTTTATCCAGGCATTATTAAAAGTTATATTTTATTCCCCATCTGATTACTTTTTGATAAGCGGGGAGCAGCGTTGGTTTCTAGTTCAAACCACCATCTGTTGCGTACTATCTGCACGAGGACCATGCACAGTCTCAGAGGAGTGAGGCAGCAGGGTCAGTGCTGAACATCTAGAAAGGCGGCTTATTACATAGACGTATAAACCTACGAGGGGCGATATCCAGAGACAATTCTACGACTTTGCATCTACAAACATTTTGCGTTGATGCATCAGAGTTACATAGTTACATAGTTAGTACATTTGGAAAAAGGCAAATGTCCATCACGTTCAACCAAGGTTGGAGAAAATGTGGGTGAGGGAGGGAGACAAGGAGTTTTTAAGCTTAGTTTTCTTCCTACTGATGAAGACTTTGAAACCAATAAGGCAAGAACCAATCTGCTCTGAGGAAGATTTTCATCTCTGACCCCAGAGCCGCCACCAGCCAGGATCCAGAATTTTACATGGCTGCATTAATATTCTTTAGTGTCAGGTAGGTATCTACCTTTCTTGTACCCTCACCTGTTCCTGCTGTGTCCAGCTCCTCAGGCTTCTATTCCACAGATTTATAGATCTTACAGTGAAGAAGGCTTTTGTCCTCTGGAGATTGAATCCCTTTATTCTCCACACGGAGGGAGCACCCACTATGTCTTTTGAGGGGGCTTTACATGAAATAATTTTCCCCCAGACTTTTTGTAGGGACCATTTATATAAATAATCAGGTCACCCCGGAGCCGTCTTTTCTCAAGACTAAATAAGTTAAATTCTACTAACTTCTCCTCATAACTAAGATGCTCCATTCCCCTTATAAGTTTGGTTGCTCATCTTTGCACTAAGATGCTCCATTCCCCTTATAAGTTTGGTTGCTCGTCTTTGCACTCTCTCTAGCTATAAGTTTGGTTGCTCATCTTTGCACTAAGATGCTCCATTCCCCTTATAAGTTTGGTTGCTCGTCTGAAATCTCTCTAGCTATAAGTTTGGTTGCTCATCTTTGCTCTAAGATGCTCCATTCTCCTTATAAGTTTGGTTGCTCATCTTTGCACTAAGATGCTCCATTCCCCTTATAAGTTTGGTTGCTCGTCTTTGCACTCTCTCTAGCTATAAGTTTGGTTGCTCGTCTTTGCACTAAGATGCTCCATTCTCCTTATAATTTTGGTTGCTCATCTTTGTACTCTCTCTAGCTCCATTACATCTCTTCTATAAACTGGAGCCCAGAACTGAACAGCATATTCTAAGTGAGGACGCATGAATGCTTTATACAGTGGTAGAATTACATCCTTGTCCCGTGAGTCCATGCCTCTTTTAATACACGCCAATATCTTACTTGCCCTAGAGGCAGCTGATTGACATTGCATGCTGTTTTATAGTCTATTGGAATGTAGAAGAAAAACTGCGGTCCCCGTCGCGCGTCTATTCAACCTCCGTGAGGCATGCAGTATTAGTAAATAAATCGTTTTATTAGGTGTAAAACATTCTCTGTAAAAGAGCTAAAACCTTCTATAAACAAACAGAAATAAAATCACTAAACGCGTTCGTCGCCGTCACCGGCGCGACATCAGGAATTGGGATATTGAAAATTGCCGGGAAATACAGTAATTCAAATTCTGTAAGCTCTTCTGATTGGTCTGCATGAAACAGCCAATCAGAATAGGAGCGACAGTGAACCATTATAACCTATGGAGTAGTATTGACCAATCAAATGAAAAGGCGGGACAGTTCAAAATACAGCAAAAAATAAAGAAATTAGCTGATTGGTTGAACGGGCGGGGGCGTGGCTATCCCGGCCAATCAGAGCGCGAGCTGTTTTGTCCCATTGTAGTCAATGGACAGATCGGGGGAATGTAAAGTATATGTATAATAATTTCTCATAGAAGGGATATGAATGAACTGATTGGTTGAGCCCAGGCGGCAGATATGAGTCCACCAATCAGATGTTGTTCGTCTATTTTGAGTGGAGCAAGAAGGGCGCCCTAAAAGTTATTACTGTCTATGGGAAATATTCTAGTACTGTGATTGGTTGGGGGGAAGAGGGGCTCCTCCCTCTTGGCCAATCAAAGTGCGAGCTACTCTGTTCCATTCTCGTCTATGGAGAGAGCGGTGTAATGTGAAGTATATGCATAAACGAAATGAGCTAATTGGTCAGAACTAAGCGGCAAATGCAAACTGACCAATGTAATGCATCGAGTCTTCATGTGAAATGAACAATAATATAACTTATATTATTTTATGTTATACTTATATTATTGTTCATTTTATATACACATCGGTATAATTTATTGAGTTTTATCACTTCATTTCTGCCATGTACTGATTGTATCAGAAAACCCATAGGAGCGTCGCTCGCTCTCCCATTGGTCCAAATAACCGCGCCTCTTTTAACTTAGCCAATCACAGAGCGCGCTCAGAATTTCTTTTCCCCATAGAACTCTATGAGAAGGTAGCTCAGCCGCTGATTGGCTAAGCAGGACGAGCCCCTCTTCTCCCCAACCAATCACAACATTGCCATAGACTGTAATAAATTTTCATTGCGCCCTTCATTTCACATGAAGACTCGATGCATTACATTGGTCAGTTTGCATTTGCCGCTTAGTTCTGACCAATCAGCTCATCTATATTTCGTTTATGCATATACTTCACATTACACCTCTCTCTCCACAGACGAGAATGGAACAGAGTAGCTCGCACTTTGATTGGCCAAGAGGGAGGAGCCCCTCTTCCCCCTCAACCAATCACAGGACTAGAATATTTCCCATAGACAGTAATAACTTTTAGGGCGGCCTTCTAGCTAAACTATAAATAGACGCCCTACATATGATTGGTGGATTCATATCTGCCGCCTGGGCTCAACCAATCAGCTCTTTTCTGCCTTTTTACTGTATTTTGAACTGTCCCGCCTTTATTTGATTGGTCAATACTCTCCATAGTTTAAATGGTCCCTGTCCTCCTATTCTGATTGGTCAATATTTCTCCATAGGTTATAATGGTCCCGGTCCCCTATTCTATTGGTCGATACCCCCCCTAGTTCAGAATGGTCCTGTTTTCTGTTTGTCTACTGTATTGTTAACTGGTCCGCGCTCTTATTCTGATTGGTCATATTTCTCCATAGGTAGAATGGGTCCCTGTCACTCCTATTCTGTTTGGGTTTCATACTTCTCCATAGGTTATAATGGGTCCTTGTCGCTCCTATTCTGATTGGCTGGTTTCTCCACAATGAGAAGTACCTTACTTATTCTGATTGCCCCAATCTCTCTATAGGAATCCCAAAGTGGGTCCCGTCAACCCTTGTTCTGGTTTGATTGATTTATTCTATAGAAGTTAGATGTCCCTTCATTTTTTTCGATTTCAATCCCCTTTCCATGTTAAAAGGGGGTCCCTGTCGCCCTATTTGTTTGGGCCAATTTTCTATGGGTTAAAATTTCCCTTTTTCACTCCTATTCTGTTGGTCAATACTCCCCCATGGGATATAATGGGTCAGGCCCCCAATTTGTTTGGGTCAAACTTCTCCTAGGTTAAAGGGGTCCCGTCGCCCCATTTTTTGGGTTAATACTTCTCCATAGGTTAGAAGGGGTCCCTGTGCCCTATTCTGATTGGTCAATATTTCTCCATATTAAAGGGGTCCCGCATTTCCTATTTTTGGTCAATTTTTTTCCCATAGTTAGAATGGTCCCTGTACCCCTATTCTGATTATTCAATACTCCCCCATAAAAAGGGGCGCTGTCGCCCCCATTTGATTGGTCAATATTTCCCATATTATAAGGGCCCCTGTCGTCCTATTTTCATTGGTCAAATCCCCATGGGAAATTAAGGGGCCATGCCCCTTTTTGGGTTCATACCCCCCATAAAAAGGGAAACGTTGCCCTATTTGTGGGCAATTCTCCATAGTTATAATAAAATTGTCCCCCTATTATGTTTGGGTAAATTCTCCTTATATTTTTAAGGGACATTGTCGCTCCTTTTCTGTTTGGGTGGTTCTCCCACCAATGAAATAGCTTAAACAATTTGAATTACTGTATTTCCCCGTTCTTCAATTAAATTCCTATTACCCGGCCCCCTCGGCGACAAACGCGTTGTTCTGGGTTTGATTGATTTATGTTTATAGAAGGTTTCAGCTCTTTTACATAGAAGGTTTTACACCTAATAAAGGCGATTTATTTCGTAATCCTCCACGCCGCACGGAGGTTGAATAGACGAGCGCCGGGGACCGCAGTTTCTCTTCTACATTCCAGTATTGACGCCCGCTGCTGCGACTTTGCTGCTCCAGAGAAAGGAGGCACGGCTGCTGGTAATGGACTCGGAGTGAGTATGTGCTCATGAGGGTGGTGCCTCTATAATATCTGCACAACTCTATCAGGTGAGCCGCACATTGTTGTTACCATACATACTGTACTCTGCACGGACGCCCTTCACCATAGGAGCACCCCCCCCCCCCCCCACTGCATTTTGCTTCTTTCTGCGCTCTGTAGACTATGATCTACAAGAATGCCCAGATCTTCCTCAACAAGCGATTCTTCAAGTTTTTCTCCCCCTAGGACATATACTGCCCGCAGATTATTACCCCCAGGACATATGACTGCTTTCAGATTATCACCCCCAGGACATATGATGCTGCAGATTATTACCCCAGGACATATGATGCTGCAGATATTACCCCAGGATATGTGATGCTGCAGATTATCACCCCCAGGACATATGATGCTGCAGATTATCACCCCCAGGATATATGATGTCTGCAGAGTATTACCCCAGGACATATGAATGCTGCAGATTATTACCCCCAAGACATATGTTGCTGCAGATTATTACCCCCAGGACATATGATGCTGCAGATTATTACCCTCAGGACATATGATGCCTGCAGATTATTACCCCCAGGACATATGATGCCTGCAGATTATTACCCCCAGGACATATGATGCTGCAGATTATTACCCCCAGGACATATGATGCTGCAGATTATTACCCCCAGGACATATGATGCCTGCAGATTATTACCCCCAGGACATATGATGTTTGAAGATTATTACCCCCAGGACATAGGATGCTGCAGATTATTACCCCCAGGACATAGGATGCTGCAGATTATTACCCCCCCAGGACATATGATGCCTGCAGATTATTACCCCAGGACATATGATGCTGCAGATTATTACTCCCAGGACATATGAAGCTGTAGATTATTACCCCCAGGACATATGATGTCTGCAGATTATTACCCCCAGGACATATGATGTCTGCAGATTATTACCCTCAGGACATATGATGCTTGCAGATTATCACCCCCAGGACATATGATGCTGCAGATTATTACCCCCAGGACATATGATGCTGCAGATTATTACCCCCAGGACATATGATGCTGCAGATTATTAACGCCAGGACGTATGATGCTGCAGATTATTACCCCTAGGACATATGATGCTGCAGATTATTACCCCCAGGACATATGAAGCTGCAGATTATTACCCCCCGGACATATGATGCTGCAGATTATTACCCCAGGACAGGTTAGACCACACATGGAATATTGTGTACAGTTTTGGGCACCAGTGCACAGGAAAGACATTGTAGAGCTTGAACAGGTACAAAGGCGGGCAACAAAAATAATAAAAGGACTGGGTGGACTACAGTACACAGAAAGATTGGCAAGATTAGGTTATTTAGTTTAGAGAAAAGAAGGCTTCGGGGGACATAATAAATATGTTTAAATACATCAAGGTCAATATAGAGATTCTCTCCAAGATTTATTTATACCCAGGGCTGTATCTAGAACAAGGGGCATCCTTTACGTCTAGAGGAACGGAAGGTTCTACATAAACATAAAGGGATTCTTTACTGTAAGAGCAGTGAGACTATGGAATTCTCTGCCAGAGGGACTGGTCATGGTGAATTCAATAACCGAGTTCAAAAAGGGTTTGGATGCATTTCTGGAGCGTAATAATATAACAAGTTACAGTGACTAGGATTCAGGAGAGGGGTCATTGATCCAGGGATTTGTTGGAGTCGGAAGGAATTTTTCCCTAAAATGAGGACAATTGGCTTCTACCTCATTGGGGGTTTTTTGCCTTCCTCTGGATCAACAATTTAGCACAACAGCCTGAACTGGATGGACGTCTCGTCTTTTTTTAGCCTTACAAACTATGAAACTATGAAACTATGAGACATATGAAGCTGCAGATTATTACCCCAGGACATATGATGCTGCAGATTATTACCCCCAGGACATATGATGCTGCAGATTATTACCCCCAGGACATATGAAGCTGCAGATTATTACCCCCAGGACATATGAGGTCTGCAGATTATTACCCCCAGGACATATGATGCTGCAGATTATTACCCCCAGGACATATGAAGCTGCAGATTATTACCCCCAGGACATATGATGTCTGCAGATTATTACCCCCAGGATATATGATGCGGCAGATTATTACCCCAGACAGGGGCGTCGCTAGGCTAGTTTATTTGGGGCACAAGCCCCGAACAATCCTGCCTGTGCCCCGAGTCTCAGCCCGTCGGGTTGTAGGCAGCTGCTATGTGCCTGCAGCGCCGACAATCTATTGAGCTGTATGTGAATCCTCTAAACACACAGCTCAGAGCCATTATTCAGTGCAGAGAGGGGGAGGGAGAGCGACTGCACCAGCTGCCGGGCACTTAGCAGGGAGGAGGGGGCACCTGTTACTCCCCGAAGCTCCTGACTGTCAGGACTTCCTGTGCTGCAGCCACAACGAGAGCCCTACAGCCAGGAAGCAGCACACGGCTAGTCAGGAGCTCCGCCCCCTACAGCCAGGAAGCAGACACACGGCTAGTCAGGAGCTCCGCCCCCTACAGCCAGAAGCAGCACACGGCTAGTCAGGAGCTCCGCCCCCTACAGCCAGGAAGCAGCACACGGCTAGTCAGGAGCTCCGCCCCCTACAGCCAGGAAGCAGCACACGGCTAGTCAGGAGCTCCGCCCCCTGCTCTGCTGAACCAGCACACGGCTAGTCAGGAGCTCCACCCCCTGCTGTGCTGAAGCAGCACACGGCTAGTCAGGAGCTCCGCCCCCTGCTGTGTTGCTCCAGGGTCATGGACCAGGCTACTACTCAGCCTTGGAGGCAACAGCACCATCATCCACAGGTGCCCAGGGAGGTCTCAAGTGAGTGAGTTGCCTCACTGTAGAGACCTGTGATTGATAGTATAATAAAGGGAACACACATAATCTTCATAAATATGAATTGTACTTAATGTATATATGTATTGTATACATGTGTGTGTATATATGTGTATTTGTGTATGCATGTGTGTATATATGTTTGTGTGTATGCATGTGTATATATATGTGTTGCGACCGGCGCCCGCGACTCCTCCTGCGGGCGCCGGCGCAGCTCTGCCCCGATCCCCGGGACGAGTGCCGCCGCTGCCCGGGTGTCGGGCGGCGGGCGCACTCGCCCTCCGGCGCGCCAGTACTTACCCGGCCGCGCTCCTGTCTCCCTACAGCCTCCTGCTGTCCGGTGCGCGCGTCCCTGTGATCTAAGGCGCGCGTGCGCCGGCTCTGTGAGATTTAAAGGGGCAGTGCGCCGGTAAATGGGTAATTGCGGGGCACTGCCTCTATTTCACCTGGGCGCTTCCGCCCGCTCCCTGCCGGATCTTTAGTGCCTTGCCTATCGAGAAAGCGTTCCCTATTGTCTCGTCCTGATCTACCGTGTACCGTACCCTCGCTTCCGTCTATTGACCACGAATCTCTGCCGCCTGCCCTGACCGCCTGCCTGTCCTCGACCACGAACCATAGCTGCCTGCCCTGACCTTCTGCCTGACCCCGACCACGAACCATAGCCGCCTGCCCTGACCTTCTGCCTGTCCCCGACCACGAACCATAGCTGCCTGCCCTGAGCTTCTGCCTGTCCACTACCACGAACCATAGCCGCCTGTCCTGACCTTCTGCCTGTCCCGGCCCTAGAACCATAGCCGCCTGCCCTGACCTTCTGCCTGTCCACGACCTCGAACCATAGCCGCCTGCCCTGACCGACTGCCTGTCCCCGACCACGAACCATAGCTGCCTGCCCTGACCTTCTGCCTGTCCACGGCCATGAACCATAGCCGCCTGTCCTGACCTTCTGCCTGTCCCCGACCACGAACCATAGCCGCCTGTCCTGACCTTCTGCCTGTCCCCGACTACGAGCCTGCCTGACGATTTTGCACCACGCTATACTTCGGCTGCCACCGCAAGCAAGTCACGTCAGGGGTAGCGACCTGGTAGACTCCCGCCGCAGCAAGTCCATCCCGCTTTGTGGCGGGCTCTGGTGAAAACCGGGGGCTACTTAGACTCCGCTCCCTGGCGAGGCTTCCACCATCGCTTGCGGAGGTCCAGAGGATCCACCCACGCCCGGACCGTACAATATGTTTGTGTGTATAATATGTATTTTATGTGTGTGCTCATATGGTTTTATGTGTATGTACTATATATTGTTGTTTATGTGGTATGTAAATGTGATTTACTGTTATATTATATAACACACTATCCACAAAAATTGCCCCATTTGCGTCACTAAACCAAACCCTGCCTGTTGTGTCCTTTACACATTAAGCTAACAGCCTGATGATGAATTGTATCTGAATATCATTTTTTATACCGTCATTGTCAGGGTTGCGCAGATTTTTAGCTGCTGCAGCCAGACAGAGGGTACTTTTCACAGGGTGTAATGCGGGGTTGTTTTTTTGTGGTGTATTTGCGTTTAATTTACTCCCCTCTATAGAGCTATGAATTCCCGTGTCGTCTTCTCTCGGCATCCGATGGTATGTACGCTGGAGGAGAGAAGTGACCGTCCCCCCGATAGAAGCCGCAGTTCATGGGGCGTGAAAAATGCCGTGTGAACCCCGCCCTACTGAGCAAAACGTAACACAAAGGGCCCGGGCCCCGGATGTTTTGGGACCCCAGCAACGCCCCTGACTGCCACACAATGCCTCCCCATAATAGTGCCTGCCACACAATGCCTCCCCATAATAGTGCCAGCCACACAGTGCCTCCCCATAATAGTGCCTGCCACACAATGCCTCCCCATAATAGTGCCAGCCACACAATGCCTCCCCATAATAGTGCCAGCCACACAATGCCTCCCCATAATAGTGCCTGCCACACAATGCCTCCCCATAATAGTGCCAGCCACACAATGCCTCCCCATAATAGTGCCAGCCACACAATGCCTCCCCATAATAGTGCCAGCCACACAATGCCTCCCCATAATAGTGCCAGCCACACAATGCCTCCCCATAATAGTGCCAGCCACACAATGCCTCCCCATAATAGTGCCAGCAACACAATGCCTCCCCATAATAGTGCCTGCCACACAATGCCTCCCCATAATAGTGCCTGCCACACAATGCCTCCCCATAATAGTGCCTGCCACACAATGCCTCCCCATAATAGTGCCTGCCACACAATGCCTCCCCATAATAGTGCCTGCCACACAATGCCTCCCCATAATAGTGCCTGCCACACATTGCCTCCCCATAATAGTGCCTGCCACACAATGCCTCCCCATAATAGTGCCAGCCACACAATGCCTCCCCATAATAGTGCCTGCCACACATTGCCTCCCCATAATAGTGCCTGCCACACAATTCCTCCCCATAATAGTGCCTGCCACACAATGCCTCCCCATAATAGTGCCTGCCACACAGTGCCTCCCCATAATAGTTCCCGCCACACAGTGCCTCCCCATAATAGTTACCGCCACACAGTGCCTCCCAATAATAGTGGCTGCGACACAGTGCCTTCCCATAATAGTGCCTGCCACACAATGCCTTCCCATAAAGTGCCTGCCCCCACAGTGGCCTCCCCTAATATTTGCCTGCCACACAGTGCCTCCCCATAATAGTGCCTGCCACACAATGCCTCCCCATAATAGTGCCTGCCACACAATGCCTCCCTATAATAGTGCCTGCCACACAATGCCTCCCCATAATAGTGCAGGCCACACAATGCTCCCATAATAGTGCCAGCCACACAATGCCTCCCCATAATAGTGCCTGCCACACAGTGCCTCCCCATAATAGTGCCTGCCACACAATGCCTCCCCATAATAGTGTCTGCCACACAATGCCTCCCCATTAATATTTCCCCCACCACAGTGGCCTCCCCATAATAGTGCCTTCAACACAATGCCTCCCTATAATAGTGCCTGCCACACAATGCCTCCCCATAATAGTTCCCGCCACACAGTGCCTCCCCATAATAGTGCCTGCCACACAATGCCTCCCCATAATAGTACCTGCCACACAATGCCTCCCCATAATAGTGCCTGCCACACAATGCCTCCCCATAATAGTGCCAGCCACACAATGCCTCCCCATAATAGTGCCTGCCACACAATGCCTCCCCATAATAGTGCCAGACACACAGTGCCTCCCCATAATAGTGCCTGCCACACAATGCCTCCCCATAATAGTGCCAGCCACACAATGCCTCCCCATAATAGTGCCTGCCACACAATGCCTCCCCCATAATAGTGCCTGCCACACAATGCCTCCCCATAATAGTGCCAGACACACAGTGCCTCCCCATAATAGTACCTGTCACACAATGCCTCCCTATAATAGTGCCTGCCACACAATGCCTCCCTATAATAGTGCCTGCCACACAATGCCTCCCCATAATAGTGCCTGCCACACAATGCCTCCCTTTTAATAGTCCCTGCCAACACATGCCTCCCCATAATAGTGCCGGCCACACAATGCCTCCCCATAATAGTGCCGGCCACACAATGCCTCCCATAATAGTGCCTGCCACACAATGCCTCCCCATAATAGTACCAGTCACACAATGCCTCCCCATAATAGTGCCTGCCACACAATGCCTCCCCATAATAGTGCCGGTCACACAATGCCTCCCCATAATAGTGCCGGTCACACAATGCCTCCCATAATAGTGCCTGCCACACAATGCCTCCCCATAATAGTGCCTGCCACACAATGCCTCCCTATAATAGTGCCTCCCCAAAATCCCCTCCCATAATAGTGCCTCCCACCCCAATGCCTCCCATAATATGCCTGCCACACATTGCCTCCCATAATAGTGCCTGCCACACAATGCCTCCCCCATAATAGTGCCTGCCACACAATGCCTCCCCATAATAGTGCCTGCCACACAGTGCCTCCCCATAATAGTGCCAGCCACACAATGCCTCCCCATAATAGTGCCAGCCACACAATGCCTCCCCATAATAGTGCCTGCCACACAGTGCCTCCCCATAATAGTGCCTGCCACACAATGCCTCCCCATAATAGTGCCTGCCACACAATGCCTCCCCATAATAGTGCCTGCCACACAGTGCCTCCCCATAATAGTGCCTGCCACACAATGCCTCCCCATAATAGTGCCTGCCACACAGTGCCTCCCCATAATAGTGCCTGCCACACAATGCCTCCCCATAATAGTGCCTGCCACACCTAATGGCCGGGCCAAACATCCCGATAATAGTGCCTGCCACACAATGCCTCCCTATAATAGTGCCTGCCACACAATGCCTCCCCATAATAGTGCCTGCCACACAGTGCCTCCCCATAATAGTGCCTGCCACACAATGCCTCCCCATAATAGTGCCGCCAACACAATGCATCCCATAATAGTGCGGCACACATTTCTCCAAAAATAGTGCTGCAAAAATGCTCCCATAATATGACAGCACAATGCCTCCAAAATAGTGCTGCCACACAATTGCTCCCATAATATGCCGCCACCATGCCCCCCATAATAGTGCCTTCCACACAATGCTCCCAAATGTTGGGCACACAATGCCTCCATAATTAGTCCTGACACAATGCTCCATAATAGTGCCTGCCAAAAATGCCTCCCATAATAGTGCTGCCACACATACTCCCAATAATAGTGCTGCCACACAATGTCCCATAATAGTGCCGCCACAAAATGCCTCCCATAATAATTTGCTGCCCAAGTGCCTCCCCATAATAGTGCCAGCCACACAATGCCTCCCCATAATAGTGCCTGCCACACAATGCCTCCCCATAATAGTGCCTGCCACACAGTGCCTCCCCATAATAGTGCCTGCCACACAATGCCTCCCCATAATAGTGCCTGCCACACAATGCCTCCCCATAATAGTGCCTGCCACACAATGCCTCCCCATAATAGTGCCTGCCACACAGTGCCTCCCCATAATAGTGCCTGCCACACAATGCCTCCCCATAATAGTGCCAGCCACACAATGCCTCCCCATAATAGTGCCAGCCACACAATGCCTCCCCATAATAGTGCCTGCCACACAGTGCCTCCCCATAATAGTGCCTGCCACACAATGCCTCCCCATAATAGTGCCAGCCACACAATGCCTCCCCATAATAGTGCCTGCCACACAATGCCTCCCCATAATAGTGCCTGCCACACAATGCCTCCCCATAATAGTGCCAGCCACACAGTGCCTCCCCATAATAGTGCCTGCCACACAATGCCTCCCCATAATAGTGCCTGCCACACAATGCCTCCCATAATAGTGCCAGCCACACAATGCCTCCCATAATAGTGCCTGCCACACAATGCCTCCCTATAATAGTGCCTGCCACACAATGCCTCCCCATAATAGTGCCTGCCACACAGTGCCTCCCCATAATAGTGCCTGCCACACAATGCCTCCCCATAATAGTGCCAGCCACACAATGCCTCCCCATAATAGTGCCAGCCACACAATGCCTCCCCATAATAGTGCCTGCCACACAATGCCTCCCCATAATAGTGCCTGCCACACAATGCCTCCCCATAATAGTGCCTGCCACACAATGCCTCCCCATAATAGTGCCTGCCACACAATGCCTCCCCATAATAGTGCCTGCCACACAGTGCCTCCCCATAATAGTGCCAGCAACACAATGCCTCCCCATAATAGTGCCTGCCACACAGTGCCTCCCCATAATAGTGCCTGCCACACAATGCCTCCCCATATTATTGCCTGCCACACAATGCCTCCCCATAATAGTGCCTGCCACACAATGCCTCTCCATAATAGTGCCTTCCTCACAATGCCTCCCCATAATAGTGCCAGCCACACAATGCCTCCCCATAATAGGGCCTGCCACACAATGCCTCCCCATAATAGTGCCAGCCACACAGTGCCTCCCCATAATAGTGCCTCCAAACAATGCCTCCCCATAATAGTGCCTGCCACACAGTGCCTCCCCATAATAGTGCCTGCCACACAATGCCTCCCCATAATAGTGCCTGCCACACAATGCCTCCCCATAATAGTGCCTGCCACACAATGCCTCCCCATAATAGTGCCTGCCACACAGTGCCTCCCCATAATAGTGCCCGCCACACAATGCCTCCCCATAATAGTGCCTGCCACACAATGCCTTCTATAAGAGTACCAGACAGTGCACCCGAAATTGATTTTAAAAGGGGAACCTGTCACATGGGTTTTGTGCCCCCTTCTGAGGGCAGCACAAGCCGTGTCAGACCTGCTTTTTCCAGCGCTGGGTCCCTTATTCTGTAAGATGCAGCAGTTTTAGAGCATTTACCCCTCAAATATTATTCATGAGCAGGTGTTAGCCCCGCCCACTAACAGTTATTCACATATTTCTATCTATTCAAAGTAATAGTTTTGTCAGTCGAGGTGGGCGGGGCTAGCCTCAGGTGGGCGGGGTTTGAAAAAAACTGACACTCTGAAGGACTCTTCGAATGACTTTTCTGGCTGAAAACTGCGGATTTGAGCATTAAATACACGAAAACTGCAGCATCTTACAGAATAAGGGACACAGCGCTGGAAACAGCAGGTCTGACACTGGCTTGTTCTGTCCTCAGCAAGGGGGCAAAAACTATGTGACAGGTTCTCTTTAAGCATGCAGTGTCCCTGATAACAGTTGGAGCCGCCCAATGTCTCCCCATAACATTGCCTAACACACATTACCTTCCCATAACAGTACCCGCCACACAGTGCCTCCCCATAAAAATGCTCACTAGGCCTCAAACCCTTAAAATTACAACCACCACACCATAGCAACCCCAAACAGACCATAGCAACCACTCACGCCCATAGCAACCACCACAGCCATAGCAACCATCACTCATAGCAACCACTCAGGGCCCAGGCACCAAACAAACCCCTTGGCAACCATCACCCATACAACCAAAATCCTCATAGCACACTCAGGGCCCTGGAACCAAACAGAGCCCATGGCAACCCATCAGAGCCCATGGCAACCCATCAGAGCCCATAGCAACCAATCAGAGCTCATAAGGTAATTGGGGTTTAAAAACTATTAAGTTCTTAAAAACGTGGGGAAATGCTCTAGAGCGCTAAAAATAGAATAAAGGTATTTCAATTTCACATTTTCATTACGCGTTTCACGAGTGTCCAAACTCACTTCCTCAGATGTATATACACTTCCTATCTAAACATAAATCACTACCTAAATAGATAATCAGAGCTCATAGCAACCACTCAGAGCCCATGGCAACCACTCAGAGCCCATAGCAACCAATCAGAGCAAACCAATCAGAGCTCATAGCAACCCAAACAGAGCCCATAGCAACCAATCAGAGAGCCCCTCTCATTTCATATAGTGCTCTGGAAAAATGAAAGAGTCGCTGTGATTGGTTGCTATGAGCTCTGATTGTTTGCTATGGGCAAAAAGAGAGTTTTAGACTGAGACAGTTTTCATACATGTGGCCCTATGTGTCTGCACTAAGCTTGTGCGTTTAGAAAGTATATAAGGGAGAAATCTGAAAAAGGTTAAAGAAAGATTATTAAAAAGGAAAGTTTATTGGAAAATTGCACTTGAGTCTCAGGTTATGTTTACACGGCTTATTAGGAGGCATACTGTATGCGCCACAATGCGCCGGGTGTTTTGGAGGCACGGAATTCCAAAGCGGGGGTGGAGTGGGAGGTGTCCCGGGGGGACAATGCATAATTCATTCAATGAGAGCTATGAATTACCGTAATTGTGGCGCGCATTTTGTAGCGTATAAGGCACAAATACGCGGCAAAATTCACGCTGCGATTGCTCTTCAAAATCAGCATACCCTAAGGCACCCCCGCCCCGCAATTACACCAGCAGCCGTGCAGCGGGGCGGGGGTGGGAGGCCGGCAGCTCGCCAGCCCCATAGACTGTCATTATCTACGTTATCTACGGTGCGTACACGCCGTAAATAATTGACATGTCACTTTCTCCCCCCGTGGCGTATTCGCCGAGCAGAGAGAAGAGACGGAATTCATAGTTCTCTATGAGAGCTGTGGATTACCGTAATGACTGGGACGGATTCCAGCCGTACTGCAGCGCAAATCCGGCGCGCAGTACGGCTCCAATCAGCGGCCAAATAAGCCGTGTGAACGAGGCCTAAGAGTCCAAACGGACTCAATGAAGACCTTCATTTTACGGTTTTTTTAAACTAAAAAAAGAGAGTGATAAAAGGGTTGATACAGGGGAGTTTAAGTATGGCAGAAACATGGTACCTGTGTGCGGCGCAGGCGGTTGTCTAAGCTACTCCTTGCTACCATATGCAGCAAAATCGTGGACTTTAAGGTATTTTACCTGTTTTTTTACATATATCACTGAAATCTTCATATTATAGAAGAAAGAGTGTTTTAAGAGCTTTCTATGATGCACAAAATTAATGAATAAAAATGTGCAAAAAAGCAATGATGCTAGTGCTGGTATATCTATCTATATAATATATATATATATATATATATATATATATATATATATAACTATCATACACACAGTTTGATATAAAAGGGCGTTGGAGGAGACCCGTTTTTTACTTAGACCAGTAACGTGTGCATGCTGAAGAAAAAGTTTGAATAAAAACATATATGCTATTTGTCAAAGATATGCACCAAATATATGCAATATATAAGCAAGGCATACCCCACACCTGGTTGATGCATACTGTCACATTCTACGCTCCTCTATAATGATTTAGAACTGGCGTGTGACGTGTCTGAACCAAGTTTCATACATGTCGTCCTAAATATCAGAACAAATTAGTAGAATAATCATGGACTGCATTAACCCCCAAGTCATTCAACTCTTCTACATAAGACACCAGTGTCAATTGCTGACATCACAGACCGCACATGATGTCACTATGGGTGCGGAACGTCCAAGGTTCTACACCTGAGCCATCTTGTGTCATTTGAGTTTCAGGATGACAAGTCCAGATATTGCAATTGTAAAAAAGAAGTCCGGCAACAGCGCACACAATCCAAGGGCAGGAATAGAGCTATGAAATTATCCTACTTTATTTGAATCTTTAAAAAAAAAAAAACGGCACTAGCACCTGCTCCATAGCAGCAAAGAATCGCATTAACGTGTTTCGGCAATGTATGCCTTATTCGTAGTGTCCAGATATGCAGCTCTTTAAACATTATGTAGCTGAAGAGATATAGACCAAACACTGCATCCCCCCTTCCAAAATCTTAGGAAAAACTTGTGAACTTTACTGTGTAATATCACTAATCCTAATGTTCCATACATGTCACATAAAGGGTTGAGTGAACTTGCCTATTTTGGGACCGTACAACTACTATGTGAAATGGCTGACCCCAAATTTTACCTCCACGATCATCTGTTTGGAGGGTAAGTGTGGCACCCTTCATTATTACCAGGTACAGCTCCGTATTATTGGTAGCAGCAGTGTCTGGTATTCCGATACTACGCCCTTCTGTACATGAGGCTGGTGATTACTGTCTGGTAGTTTAGGCTTGTTCACACGGCGCTTTTGATCAGATTTTGGATACGTTGTTGGATCCGAAAATTGCGTCCAAAAAACGCATTGGCAATCGGATCCAACATGTATCCAGCATGCAGCTGTGTGTTTGGATGTGTTGGATGCAGCAGGATCGCTCCCTATAGTTATTATAGAGGCAGCTGTGTGTTTGGATGGGTTTGTATGCAGCAGGATCGATCCCTATAGGTTATTATAGAGGCAGCTGTGTGTTTGGATGTGTTCGCTGCAGCAGGATCGCTCCCTATAGTTTATTATAGAGGCAGCTGTGTGTTGGATGCAGCAGGATCGCTCCCTATAGTTTATTATAGAGGCAGCTGCGTGTTTGGATGTTTTGGATGCAGCAGGATCGCTCCCTATAGTTATTATAGAGGCAGCTGTGTGTTTGGATGTATTGGATGCAGCAGGATCGCTCCCTATAGTTTATTATAGAGGCAGCTGTGTGTTTGGATGTGTTGGATGCAGCAGGATCGCTCCCTATAGTTTATTATAGAGGCAGCTGTGTGTTTGGATGTGTTGGATGCAGCAGGATCGCTCCCTATAGTTTATTATAGAGGCAGCTGTGTGTTTGGATGTGTTGGATGCAGCAGGATCGCTCCCTATAGTTATTATAGAGGCAGCTGTGTGTTTGGATGTGTTGGATGCAGCAGGATCGCTCCCTATAGTTTATTATAGAGGCAGCTGTGTGTTTGGATGTGTTGGATGCAGCAGGATCGCTCCCTATAGTTTATTATAGAGGCAGCTGTGTGTTTGGATGTGTGTTGGCTGCAGCAGGATCGCTCCCTATAGTTTATTATAGAGGCAGCTGTGTGTTTGGATGTGTTGGATGCAGCAGGATCGCACCCTATAGTTTATTATAGAGGCAGCTGTGTGTTTGGATGTGTGTTGGCTGCAGCAGGATCGCACCCTATAGTTTATTATAGAGGCAGCTGTGTGTTTGGATGTGTGTTGGCTGCAGCAGGATCGCACCCTATAGTTTATTATAGAGGCAGCTGTGTGTTTGGATGTGTGTTGGCTGCAGCAGGATCGCTCCCTATAGTTTATTATAGAGGCAGCTGTGTGTTTGGATGTGTTGGATGCAGCAGGATCGCTCCCTATAGGTTATTATAGAGGCAGCTGTGTGTTTGGATGTGTGTTGGATGCAGCAGGATCGCTCCCTATAGTTTATGATAGGGGCTGCTGCGTGTCTGGATGTGTGTTGGATGCAGCAGGATCGCTCCCTATAGTTATTATAGAGGCAGCTGTGTGTTTGGATGTGTGTTGGCTGCAGCAGGATCGCACCCTATAGTTTATTATAGAGGCAGCTGTGTGTTTGGATGTGTTGGATGCAGCAGGATCGCTCCCTATAGCTTATTATAGAGGCAGCTGTGTGTTTGGATGTTTTGGATGCAGCAGGATCGCTCCCTATAGTTTATTATAGAGGCAGCTGTGTGTTTGGATGTTTTGGATGCAGCAGGATCGCTCCCTATAGTTTATTATAGAGGCAGCTGTGTGTTTGGATGTGTTGGATGCAGCAGGATCGCTCCCTATAGTTATTATAGAGGCAGCTGCGTGTTTGGATGTGTTGGATGCAGCAGGATCGCTCCCTATAGTTTATTATAGAGGCAGCTGTGTGTTTGTATGTGTGTGGGCTGCAGCAGGATCGCTCCCTATAGCTTATTACAGGGCTCCTGCTGTGTCTTTCGGACCAAGAATTGACAGGACAATTCTTAGAACGGATCTGAAAGACGCAGTGAGACGCATTGCTGATCACTCGACTGAACGCCGATGCATGTTTCCTACTAAAAGCAATGTCAATCACACTGTTTGTTACATGCGTGTTTGGGTCCATTTGGGGTCCGACAGACAGATCCAAACCCGCATCTAAAAGTGGACCCAACACACCGCGTGAACATACCCTTACACCGCAAGCAATCTGTATTACTTGGGTAAATTAGGGCGTCTCAGGACACATGTGATGTTACATGACCTACCAAGATCCCTAACTGCTATCTCACACATCTGTCACTCCCTGCACTCACCTGTATATAGATGTACAGTCTGGGTGGCAGGTTCATCCATTTTTCATGTAAACCACCCCCTATTTATGAAACATGGCCGGACCATTGTAAACTTGGCACTTCTTACCGTATGTTTCACCCATACACCCTCATAGATTGTAAGCTCTCACGAGCAGGGCCCTTGTGTCTCATCTGTAAGTACTTTTAATGTGTAATGTCTGTACATTTACCTTCTATATTGTAAAGTGCTGCGGATATATGGTTGGCGCTTATATAAATAAAGATTATTATTTTAAAATGGATTTAGGCAATGATTAATTACCTGCACGTACTTGTCTTACATATTTAACAATCACTTAGAGTCTTTGTAGTCTGTGTTTGGTGGGTGCAGCGCCCCCTTTGTGAGTTATTAGGTTCAGGGCCATCTTTTCCATTTGGGCCACACTTATAGGCAGTAGTTGCCCTGGGGCCCCCACACACCCACCAAGTATGGGGGCCCCCAGGTCGGTATATGTCTGTCCAGGAATTGCAAAAAAAATATACCTGGGATTTCTTGGTTGGGGCTTTGCTTATGTTAAACTGTTTTTATGTTTTTAGGCTGTGGCAAATCTGTTAAAAAACCATGGTGAAGAAAAGAAGGGAGCCACAGGCTCCCGGCACTCTGCCCAATTGAGCACATGTATGAAACGGTTTTGGTTCTATAAACTCACTTTTCCCCTTCAGAGCCTTGGCGGGAAAAAAAGTGAGTTTTTAGACCAAACAGTTCATACATGGGCCCTTAGTCTTGTAGGCTGCAGGCTGCACGTGTCCAGACATAGTGTTATATATGGTTGTGCTTGGGGGTAGTTTGCTAGAGGCGATGACCAAGTGTGATGTCATGTATTTGGGAAGGGACCCACTGCGTGTTTATGCCCAGGGCCATAACGCTGTAAAAGGACGGCTCTCTATAAGGTACGCTCTGTTCCTTGTAGTCGTGGCTATGCAGGGAATTGTTAAGGAGCTGTTTAATACCAGGCCCCCCACTTACTGCACTGTACTTATCATGACATCACGGAACACCATGACATCACGGAACACCATGACATCAGCAGCAGCAGCACATGACAGCACAGGGCACATTACATCACAAGGCAGGTGGCATCACAGTGCACAGGACATCACAGGACACCTCAGTGAATGTCACAATTTCTACTGATGTATATATATCTGAGCCCGCGAAAAACCATCTTGTATCAGTTGAGCCTGAGAGCTTTGAAGAGGGACAAGTCACCTGATTGAAGCCTGGAGCCACATCATGAAGATGCGAGGGGATGAAAACTCAGGAGCGGCTCTGCCTCATTGCCAACCAAAAGTGGATCATGGAAGAATAGAAACCGGAAGATGGCGGCCTCTGCCTCGTCCACACAGGAAGGATAGAGGTCAGCACTGCACCTCTGTGCCGGTGACTCCCGCCCCATCACATTTTGGATTCCAGATCCGGTGAGTATGCTTGTCCATTAGCTGGTGTGCGGAGTGGATGTGTCTGTTGTTAGGCCCCATTCACATCTTGTTTTTGGCCCCCTTTGTCAATGGTCTCCTATGCTTTTGTGTTTTTGACATGAAAGCAATATAAATGACCTACACAAACCCTAAGGCTCTTCCGTCTGACTCGCCCACCAGTTATATGTTGGATATTTTTTCCAAGGTATTCCCAATGTTATACGCCAAACAAAGAGTAATTAAAAATTTGATGTGACTGGGACCTGGAAGCTCGTTATGAGCGGTGGGTGAGAATGGTTTGGCGGGTCAGGATGGTGGCTCTACGTAGCGCAGATTCTGCTGGTGGTAATAAGTGTCTGACTCTCATAGGGCCCTGAATGTTGCTGTATGACTGTGCTCTCAGGAGCGCGCGTCTGTTTCGTTGAATGGCGGGCTTCTATAAAGAAAGCGGCTACATCCGTGGAGGAATGTCGACTCGCAGGGAAAGCATTTGCGCTCGGTGAGAATTTGTGGGACACTGCGGGACTTGCTGTGAGGAATGCCGGCTCTCAGGTGAGGCGCTGCGGGACTGCTGTGAGAATGCGGCTCTCAGGAGCGCTGCGACTGCTGTGAGAATGTCGGTTTGTCTGGAGTGCTAAACCTGCTGAAAGAGTCGACTCTTAACGAAGCCACATGCGTTATTTGGTCTGCGCTTACGTACAATGTTCAGCTCTAAAGAGCATTGAAGGGAGAACTTAACTCTTGCGTAAGAATGCCTGGCTCTCAGGAAGGCGCTGGTGTTGTATTGCTGATGGGGACTGTTGGCTTCTCAGGAGCGCTTGCGGTTCTCTGCTATGAGATGTTGGCTTCTTCATGAAAACACTGGAGTTGTTTTTTATAAAAATGTCGGACACCAGGAAGGAGAGCACTGCATCGCGCTACATTTAAAATTTGAGCCGTCGTGTGTTGTGATTTGTGTCTAGAATTGTCTAATATGTTTGTATGTTTTATTTTGTATAAGTGTACAGCAATAAGCAGCAGGACACCCTAATCCAAGGGAGATATCGATCGCCATTCGTTGGGGTCAGGCAGGAAATTTTTTTTCTCCCCCATAAGTGATAAAATTCCCCGGGGGGTTTTTTTCGCCTTCCTCTGGATCTTTTGGTCGGGTGGCTCTTAATTTCAGGACAGTGGTGGCCCCCGGGGGCCCCAAAATTTAAAAAAAGAGAAAAAAAAATTTCCCAATAAAAAAAAGAATAAGAAATATTTTTGTTTGGTCTGTTTTGGTTTTTTTTGTCTTGATTTCTCTTTCCCTTGGTTATCATGATCAGGGTTTCCACGGGCCGCTAAAATTGCTCCGGGAGCTAGAGCTAGACTTAAAAAAACGGGTTGTTTTTATGGGGGGGGTTTTACACAAAAGGTTTATATGGGGGGGGGGTTTACTTCAAGGGGTTTTTTGGGGGGGAGATTACATCACAGGTGTTATATGGGGGAGGGGGGAAAACACCCACAGGTGTTATTTGGGGGAGGTTACATCACAGGTGTTTTATGGGGGAGGTTACATCACAGGTTTTTTGTGGGAGGTTACATCAAGGGTGTTGTGGGGGGGTGGAAGTTACATCACGGGTGTTAGGGGGGGAAAGGGTTACACCCAAAAGGTGTTTTTGGGGGGAGGTTACATCACAGGTGTTATATGGGGGAAGTTACATCATAGGTGTCAATACAAAACTCGTGTCATTCACAGGGGCGCGTCAGGGGAGATTTCGGAACCTAAAATTCCCCATTTGTGCCCCCTTGCTAGGGCTTTTAGGTTACCTCCAAATATTAGGCGCCCCCTTCTATATTTTTTGGTTTGCCCCCCTTGCTATCCCCTTAATACTTTTGCCCCCTTGCTTTGCTATAGGCTTCCCCCTTGTATACATTAGGCGGGCCCCCGGGCTTTTCTATTAGGCTGCCCCCCTTGTATCCTATTAGGCCGCCCTCTTGCTATGGTTCCCCCTTGCTATGCTATTAGGTTGCCCCCCTGTTTTTCCCTTGGTTAGGCGGGCCCTCCCTGCTATGCTTTTAAAGGCTCCCCTCCCTGCTTTGCTTTAGGCTCCCCCCCGCTATGCTTTTAGGCGGGCCCGCCTGCTATGTATTATGCAGCCCCCTGCTTTGCTTTTAAGCTGCCCTTGAAAATGTTTTTAGGTGCCCCTTTGGCTATGCTATTAGGCTGCCCCCCTGCTTTGCTATTAGGCTGCCCCCCTGCTTTGCTATTTAGGCTGCCCCTTTGCAAATGCTATTGGGCGGGCCCCCTTCCTATGTTTTTTAGGCTCCCCCCTTGCTTTGGCTTTTAGGCTCCCCCCCCTTGCTATGTTTTTTAGGTTTGCCCCACTTATGTATTGGCTTTCCACCTTGCTTGCTTTTAAGCTGCCCCTCCCCTAAGCTATTAAGCTCCCCCCCCCTTTGCAAATGCTATTAGGTTTGGCCCCCTTGCTATGCTATCGTCTGCCCCCTTGCTATCCCATCAGGCTCCCCCCCCCTGCTTTTACTATTGGTTACCCCCCTTGCTATGTTTTTCAGGCGGGCCCCCTTGCAAATGTATCGGCCCTCCCCCCTTTTTTTTTTGCTTTTGCTATTGGGCTCCCCCCTTTGCTATGCTATTGGCCCTCCCCCCCTTTGCTATGCTATTAGGCTGCCCCCTTTTTGCTATTAGGTTCCCCCTTGTTTATGCTTTTGGCTGTCCCTTTGCTATGCTTTTAAAGGCTCCCCCCCCCTGCTATGCTATTAGGCTGCCCCCCCTGCATGCTTTTTGGTTTCCCCCCTTGGGTTTTGGGCTATTAGGCTGTCCCTTGGCTATGTATTAGGTGCCCCTGCTATGCTATTAGGTTTTCCCCTTGCTTTGTTTATTGGGCTCCCCCATGTTTTATGCTGTTAGGTTGCCCCCCTGTTTATGCTATTAGGCCACTGTTGCCAATTTTTAAAAGGAAAAAAAAGAAGGGACTTGAAGGTGCAAAAAACACCCCCCTTTAAAAATTGGGAGCCAAAACCCCCTCTTTGGAAAAAAAGGGGCCCCTTCCCCCCAGGGCCACAAAGGGAGGGTTCCGCCCCCGGAACCCCTTTGGAGAAAGGGGCTTTGGGTTTTGGGGGGGATACCCCTTTTCCCCCCTCGCTCGGGTTCCCATAACCAATGGTGGGGAGTGGTAGGAGAGAGGAGTACAGAGCACAGTTTACAATCTCTTTGGGGGAGCATAGGACCATCCCCAGGAGATTATGCTACGGCTGCGCCTGCACTCCCCAGAATCATATTGTGCAGGGTGAACTCCGTACCCTGCCCCCCAGAAGATCAGTTGAGGGAATGATCTTTAGGGAATGCAGGAGATGGAGTTTTGTACTGTCATTTTTTTTTAATGTTCTTATATTCATACAGGTTTCCCCTTTGGACTATGTTGGACTCATTGGATTATGTTGGACCAATGTTGGATTGATTTCTGTAATAAAATGGTGAAAGAGGGCTGATGTCAGGGAGTGTTCATTTAAATAAAAGATTTTTGTGTAATTTGTGTCTGTTTTTTTTTTCCATTTAATTTCACTTTTAGTAATGGCGGTATCTAACAGACGCCTCTCCATTACTAGTGCTCGGGCTTGGTGTCAACCAGCAGTAGTTTTTGTCATCCCTAGGCTGACACTAACCCCGTGTCACTATTGCCCCAGTACCTAAAGCACCAAGGGTACTGGGAAAAGCAGGTAACCGTCAGAAGTGGACCCTCTTATGTGATGGTCCGCTTCTGGGGCGGCTGCGGGCTGATATTTTTAGAATGGGAATAGACCAGTATCGATGGGTACTGGGGTAATAGTGACACGGGGTTAGTGTCAGCCTTAGGCAACAAGAAACACTGCTGGCTGACACCAAACTCAGGAGGCACATAGCATATGAAGAGGCATTCTGTCAGATACCTTCCACTACTATCACTGGAATTGCTATGGGAAATAAAAATCACAAAATCAAATTGCACGAAAAAAAACTTTTATTTAAATAAACACTCCCCGACCCCAGCCCTCTTTAACCATTATATTTGAAAAAAATAGATCCAAGGTTGATCCGACGTAGTCCAAATGGAAACCTGTAAATAAACAAACATTGCACTCATGTACATACTTCAGTGTGCGTTGGGGGGATGGGTGTGCGTTCTTCAGTGTGCGTGTGAGGGAGGAGTGTGCATGCTTCAGTGTGTGTGAGGGGAGGAGTGTGCATGCTTCAGTGTGTGCAGGGGAGGAGTGTGCATGCTTCAGTGTGTGTGAGGGGAGGAGTGTGCATGCTTCAGTGTGTGTGCAGTGGAGGAGTGTGCTGCTTCGGTTGTGCAGGGGGGAGTGTGCTGCTTTCAATGGGTGTGGGGGAGGAGTGTGCTGCTTGTGTGCATGTGGGGGGAGGGTGGCTGTTCGTGTGGGCGGGGAGGAGTGTGCTGTTTTCAGTGTGGTGTGAGGGGAGGAGTGTGCATGCTTCAGTGTGGTGTGAGGGGAGGAGTGTGATGTTCAGTGGCGTGTGGGGGGAGGGTGTGGTTCAGTGTGCGTGTGAGGGGAGGGTGTGCATGTTCGTGTGGTGTGAGGGAGGAGTGTGCATGCTTCAGTGTGTGTGAGGGGAGGGGTGTGCATGCCTCAGTGTGTGTGCGGGGGCATGGGTGTGTGTGCAGGGGAGGACTGTGGCAGAGTGTGTGTGAGGGAAGGGGTGTGCATGCTTCAGTGTGTGTGCAGGGGCGGGTGGCATGTTTTCAGTTGGTGAGGAGAGGACTGTGGCAGGTGTGTTTGCAGGGGGATGGGTGTGCCTGTTTCAGTGGGTGTGCCAGGGCTGTTTTTGTGCATGTGATTGGGGTGTTTTTTTTTGTATTTTCGTGTGTGGAGGGGGGTGTGTTTTTTTTCAGTGGGGTGGAGGGGTGTGTGTGTTTTTTAGTGTGGGTGCGGGGGGGGTGTATTTGGGGGGGGGTGAGGTGTGTGTGTATTTCAGTGTGGATGCTAGGGGGGGTGTATTTCAGTGTGTGTGCGAGGGGTGTGTGTGTATCTCAGTGTGGGTGCGAGAGGGGGTGTATTTCAGTGTGGGTGCGAGGGGTGTGTGTGTGTGTGTGTGTGTGTGTATTTCAGTGCGTTTGCGAGGGGTGTGTGTGTATTTTAGTGTGGGTGCGAGGGGAGTGTGTATTTCAGTGTGTGTGGGAGGGGTGTGTGTATTTCAGTGAGTGTGTGGGGGTGTGTGTATTTCAGTTTTTGGCCGGGGGTGGGGTTTGCAGTGCTGTGTGAGGGGTCTTTTTTGTGTGGGGCGAGGGGGTGTGTATATTTCGTGTGGGTGGGGGGTTTTTGTGTGGTGTTTTCAGGTGGGGGGAGGGGTGTGTTGTGTATTTCGTGTGGGTGGGGGGTTGTGTGTGTATTTCAGTGTGGGTGCGAGGGGTGTTTGTGTGTATTTCAGTGTGGGTGTGAGGGGTGTGTGTATTTCAGTGCGGGGAGGTGTGTATTTCAGTGCGTGTGCGAGGGGTGTGTGTGTATTTCAGTGTGGGTGCGAGGGGTGTGTGTGTATTTTAGTGTGGGTGCGAGGGGTGTTTGTGTGTTTTTGTTGGGGTTTGAGGGGGTGTGGTGTTTTTGTGTGGGTGCGAGGGGGTGTGGGTATTTCAGTGTGGGTGCGAGGGGTGTGTGTGTATTTTAGGGTGGGTGCGGGGGGGTGTGTGTGTATTTTAGTGTGGGTCGGGGGGGTATTGTTTTTCAGGTGGTGCGAGGGGTGTGTGTTTTCGTGTGGTAAAGGGTGTGTGTGTATTTCAGTGTGGGTGAGGGGGGTGTGTGTATTTCAGTGGGGGTGCGAGGGGTGTGTGTATTTATGGTGTGAAAGGGGGTTTGGTTATTTATTGTTTTTGGGAGCGGTGTGCGTATTTCAGTGTAAGTGGGGTGTGTTTGTTGTGTGTTTTTGGTTCTGGGGGAGGGGTATGTGTGGTGTGGGGGAGGGTTGTGTTTAGAAGTGAAGGGGTTTTGGAGTTCCCCATTATTTTCTGTGCCTTGTTTTGTTCCTGCCCCCTCGGTCTGTCTTTGGTGGCGCGAGGGCAGGAGAAGGCCGCGGGAAACGTCTGGTGATTGCCTATGGAATCCCTATTCAGCATCAGGAAAGCTGAGTGACACTCCATCCCCCAAAGGTGGCACCCGTTTCCCTTTTCAGGGAAAGTGGATGTTCCTGTGGGTGTTGGTTGGCCCCGGGCTTTCTTGGGATGTGAATAGGGTATCCGCCTTGTGACGGGCATGTTTGTTTTTTTAAAGGTTCCTTTTGGGGACCCTCCAGCATCACCACCTATCGCCCTAACCCTTTTCCCCCAACCTCCCCCTATCACCCTGTCGCTGTACAGGGTGGCTCAGGGAGGGAAGTGCTGAAAAAAAAAAGACTTCTAAAGTGTTTGTGTGGTAAATTTTTCAGGGGGAGTAGGGGGAAAAAATTCTGGAGGATGGGAAGAAAAGGGAAAGATAACTTCCGTAAGGAGCGTCTCCCGGGGGTCCTTACATGGCGAGGGGTGGAGTGTGGTCAGAAGAAGTCATATGGACTGGTGGGGGAAAAAAAAGGAAAATAACAATTTCCCTTCCAGGTGATCTCCAGTGAGTCCTTAAGTCGAGGGGGGGGCGTGGTAGAAGAAAATATATGGATGGATGGAAAGAAAGGGAAAAATAACAATTCCCGTCACAGGAGAGTCCCAGGGTCCTTACATGTGCGAGGGGGAGTCGTGGTCAGAAGAAGTTTTAAAGGAGGATGGAGAAGAAAAGGGAAAGATAACAATTCCAGTCACAGGAGAGTCTCCGGGGAGTCCTTAATGGGGGGGTTTGGCGTGGTCGGAAGAAGTCATTGGAGGTGGAGAAGAAAGGGAAAGATAAAAATTCCAGTACGGGTGTTCCCGGGGAGTCCTTAAGTTACTGCACTGTAGTCACTTAAGTGTCTGCGGCCTGTGTCACTGGGATTACCATGTTAATTTAAGTATGGTGGAAATTTGATTGTAATGTAATGGTTTAGGTGTAGGCACAATTTGGCGGTCTCTTCCAACTCTCCTGGATGCTGAATAGGCTAACCGACAGTCCAGGAGAGCTGGGGGATGCCACCTCCCAGCTTTCTGCCAGAGTCGTGACACAGTTAGGTGGCGTAGGTGTGGCTTTTTCAAAGGGGGTTTGGCTCACCATCAAGAGGGGCGTGGTTATGCACCTTCAAGTCTCCTGCTTTTTTACTTTCAAAAGTTGGCAACTATGGCCTAATAGCACAGCAGAGGGGCAGCCTAACAGCATAGCATGGGGGCAGCCTAACAGCATAGCAAGGGGACAGCCTAATAGCATAGCAAGGGGGCAGTCTAATAACATAGCAAGGGGGCAGTCTAATAACATAGCAAGGGGGCAGCCCAATAACATAGCAAGGGGGCAGCCCAATAACATAGCAAGGGGGCAGCCCAATAACATAGCAAGGGGGCAGCCTAATAATAAAACAGGGGGGCAGCCTGATAGTATAGCAGGGGGGCAGCCTAATAGAATAGCAGGGGGGAAGCCTAATAGTATTGCAGGGGGTCAGCCTAATAACATAGCAAGGGGGCAGCCTGATAGCATAGCAAGGGGGCAGCCTAATAGCATAGCAGTGGGGTCGCCTAATAGTATAGCAGAGGGGCAGCCTAATAGCATAGCAAGGGGGGCAGCCTAATAGCATAGCAGGGGGCAGACTAATACATACCTCCTAACATTTAGAGATTGCAAATAGGGACACATTAGCCACGCCTCTGGCCACGCCCAAACAAATGACATCACATCGGGCCAAAACCTCTGACCACACCCAATTGACATCACACCGGGGACACGCCTAAAAACCACTTCCCCGAACAAAATCATGCCCCGCCCCTCCAGAAGACCAGCGCCAATACAAACATTTGGCGCCACTAGGGTCTGAAAAATAAGTATATAAAGTAATGTATTGTATACACAGAAATCCATTCAAAGAGCTTTATTTCAATGTTCTGTGGATGATCCCGCTATATATTTGTCTTACAGTCACCACAAAATTTCCCCGCTGTACAGGGAATAAATATCCCTGTACTTTTTACTGACCACCCCAAGATTAATTATTAAATCATGATACCGAAAATATAGAGATCAAATAATTCCCCACACCATGATAACTTCACCAGCACAAGTAACTGATAATACCACCACACCATACCACAATCGCCATCACATAGTAACTTAAATAATACCACAACACAACACTTTGACCACTGAAATTTTCAAAACACATCAATCACTAAAAAGTATAATACCACAACACCATGACCATAAATCACCATCACATAGTGACTGAATAATACCACAACACCATGACCACATATCGCCATCACATAGTAACTGGATAATACCACAACACCATGACCACATATTACCACCTCATAGTGACTGAATAATACAGCCATACTGATCATAAATATAAACCATTACACTCCTACCAACATTCCTGCCATACATTGACCATATGGGGGTAGATAGCAGTTGTACACAGGCTCTGCAGACTGTATTTTACCACCTTACAGTGACCTATAGGGTAGATAGCAGTTGTACGCAGGCTCTGCAGACATATAAGTGATGACAGTACAATACAATTTAGTGATTCACAAGTGACGTCTTCTCTGTTGGGAGTCGTTCTCTTTCTCCATTCCTTCCAGATCGCCATGACCACTTCTCCCGGCCTCGTCCCTGCAGAATTTGCCACACAAACATATTAGAGTATGCACTTTTCCATCATCTCCCTACCAAATCCCACCTCTGTACAAACTTCTCATATGGAGATAGATGGAGTAGGGGGATATGGGGCAATACACAGTGGTCAGGGGGTTATAGGGTGTCAGGTGAGGGTTGTATTTTGTCTTGACACTAGGCCGCAGGGGTGAAGAGGAGGTAAAGGCCACAGCTTACAACACAATCTCCTGGGGGGAGACAGAAGACCAACCCCCCAGAGATTGTGGTCCATTCCCTGCACCCCCAGATGATCAGCCACAGCCGTGACCTTCAGGGGTACAGGGGATGGAGTATAATACTATTGTACTCGTTAGACTATGTCAGACCAGCGTAGTATCTATTTCTAAACTAACATGGTCCCGAGGGCCGATGTCAGGGAGTTTATTTAAAGAAACTTGTTCATTTTGTTTCTGTTATTTTTTTTCCATTTTTTCCAGTGATAGTAGTGGTGTCTCATGGACACCTCTTTATTACTATCGCTCGGGCTGGGTGTCAGCCTGCGGCAGTTTTTGTCACCCCAAGGCCGACACTAACCCCGTGTCACTATTACCTCAATACCCAACGCACCAAAGGTACCGGGAAGAGCTGGGTAACCATCAGAATTGGTCCCTCTAATATGAGGGTCTGCTATTGTGGCGGCTGCGGGCTGGTACTCTTAGAATAGGAAGGGACCAGTATCCATGGACCTTCTCATTCTGATAGTATCAGGCTGCAGCTGTTGGTTTTACCTTGGCTGGTTATGAAAAATGGGCGGGACCCCATGTCATTTATTTTTTTTGAAAATCATTCATTTATTGAAAATCCTACAGTGGGCACCTCCTGTAATCATTACAATGGATGCCCATATGCAGATTCTCAGTAAATAAACAAATTTTCAGGAAAAAAAACGACGTGCGGTCCCCCCTATTTCCATACCCAGCCTGTGTAAAACCGACAGCAGCAGCCTGATCAGAATGGGAAGAACCATTGATACTAGTAACTTCCCATTCTGAAAATACCAGCCTGCAGCTGATCAAGAAGCGGACCCTCACATTAGAGGGTCCACTCCTGACGGTTACCGACTCTTCCCAGTACCCTTGGTGCATTGGGTACTGGGGTAATAGTGACAAGGGTTAGTGTCAGTCTTGGGCAACAAGAAACACCGCCTACTGACACCAAGCCCGAGTGATAGTAATGGAGAGGCGTCATCCAGATACCGCCAGTACTATCACTGGAATCAAATGGAAAAAAACACACAGAAACAGAAAAAAAAACTTTATTTAAATAAACACTCCCCGACACCGACCCTCGTTATCCATTTTATTAAAGAAATAGACGCAATGTTGTCCGACGTAGTCCACCGAATCCGTCGTAGTCCACAGGGGAAACCTGTAAAAAGAAACAACAATAACCCTACAAATGGGCACCACCCAGCGTTCCGGGATGCTGAATAGCTTATTCAGTGCACAGGAAAACTGGATGACATCCCCTATAGCAGGCGTCCAGGAAAGCTGAGTGGCACCCATCTCCATCCGCCTGCTGTGGAGAGTTTTAACCCAGCTTTCCCGCATGCTGAATGAGCTATCCAGCACCTGGGAAAGTGGCACCCATCCCCCACAGCAGGTGTCCAGCGTCCTGGATGCTTGGTGTGGAAGGTTTTAACCCAGCTTTCCCATATGCTGGATAGGTTATTCAGCATCTGGGAAAGCTGGGTGACGGTTCACAGCAGGCATCCAGGAGGGCTAGGGAGGAAGGGGTTGAGTGAAGGTGTCAGGGAGGGCTGAGTGAGGTGTCAGGGAGACGGGGGGGGGCAATTTGGGGGACAGGGAGAGAGGGAAGGGTGTGTAGTGGGGATGTCAAGGAGGCCGGGAGGGAGCTGAGTGGGGTGAGCAGGGGGGCCTTTTTGGGGAGAACCAGGGGAGAGAGAGCCGTGTTGGGTGTCAGGGGAGGGCGAGCCGAGTGGGGTGAGCAGGGGGATGGGGAACTGTTTTTTGGGGGGCTGAGTGGGGTGAGCAGGGGGAGGGGGAACGTTTTGGGAGGTGAGGTGAGCAGGGGGGAGGGGGGCCGTTTGGGGGGGGGCTGAGCAGGGGGGCCATTTTGGGGGGGGCTGAGTGGGGAGCGGGGGGAGGGGGGGCGTTTTGGAGTGTCAGAGATGGGGGCTGAGTGGGGTGAGCAGAGGGAAGGGGGCCATTTTTGGGAGGGCTGAGTGGGATGTCAAGGAGGCGGGGGGAGCTGAGTGGGGTGAGCAGGGGGGCCGTTTGGGGAGAACGGGGGAGAGAGAGCCGTTTTGGGTGTCAGGGGAGGGCGAGCCGAGTGGGGTGAGCAGGGGGAAGGGGAATGTTTTGGGGTTGGGGTGAGCAGGGGGGCCGTTTTGGGTGGGGCTGAGTGGGCTGAGCAGGGGGGAGGGAGGCCGGTGGGGGGGGGGGCTGAGCAGGGAGGCCGTTGTGGGGGGGGAGGTGTGTGGGGTGAACATGGGGGAGGGGGGCCATTTGGGGGGGGGGCCTTGAGCGGGGGGGCCTTTTTTGCGGCGGGGGGGGCGAGTAGGGTGAACAGGGGGGGGAAACCCAGGGGTAGGAAGACCCATTTTACCTTACACTTCCCTGTGTCCTTTTCCCCTCCTCCTGGTGCTGGGGGGTCCGGCCCCGCAGCCCGCACTAAAAAAAGGGGGGGGCTGAGGGGGGGGGGGGCCCAGCCCCCTTTGCAGTCAGTGACGTCAGGGGAGAGGTTTTATGGCTTCCCCTGCGTCCCTGCTCTCTGAAAGGGGCCGCCTGTGAGGGGGGAGACCCCCTGACAGCGGGGGTGATCGCGGTGAACTGCATGCGAAGCCCCCGGGGATTCGGGCAAAAAGCCTTGGCCCCCGGGGGAAAAACCCCAAAAAAAATTGGGATACCCCCCAAAGCTGTCTTTTTATGGCGGGAAAAGGGCCCCAAAACGGGAATGTCCCCCCCCAAATGGGTTTTTAGTGGGAGGTATGTTAATGATAGCGGGGGGGGGCAGCCTAAATAGAATAGAAGGAAGGGGCCCAAAGCCGGGATAGCTTTGCAAGGGGGGCAGTTTAATAGGGGGCAGCCTAAAAGCTTTCCCAAAGGGGGTAGCCTAAACGTAGCAAGGGGGGCAAAAAAAGCTTAGAAAAAGGGGGAAACCCTTTAATAGTATAGAAAGGGGGGGAACCCAAATAGTATAGGGGGGGGGCCCGCCAAAAAAAGGCATAGCAAGGGGGCGCCTAAAGTTTGAAAGGGGAAAAGGGACCCCCCGGGACAGCGGCCGGTGATGCCTGAATCCCATAGTAAAGTCCGGGGGAAATTAAAGGGCCCCAACCCATGGTTTCCCGGGGGAAAACCCCCGAAAAATGGGATACCTCCTAGCGTCTTGAATGGCGGGAGAAAGGGGTCCCAAAGCGGGAATGTCCCGGCCAAATCGGGTTTTTAGTTGGGGGGGTATTTTAAATAGTATAGCGGGGGGGGCCCAGCCAAAATTGCATAGAAAGGGGGGCACCCTAATAGCATAGCAAGAGGCCCCCCCCAAATTAGCTAGCGGGGGGGGGGGCCTGCTAATTGGGGGGCCCACCCAAAAGAATAGCAAGGGGGGGTGCCTAAAAGCATAGCAAGGGGGGGGGCAGCCTAAAAGCATGAAAGGGGGGCACCCTTAATAGTATAGCAAGGGGGCAGCCTTTTTATTTATTGCGGGGGGGGGCACCTAAAAGCATACAAGGGGGAAAGGCTAAAAGCATAGCAAGGGGGCGGGCCTAAAGCATAGCAGGGGGGCGGGCCAAATTTATTTATAGAAAGGAGGGAACCCTAATAGAACAGCGGGGGGAAAGCCTTATATTTAGCAGGGGGGGGGCCCAAATAGCATAGCAAGCAGGCACCCTAATAGTTTAAGCAGGGGGGGGGGCCCTAATGCATAGCAGGGGGGGGGCCTAATGCATACGGGGGGAAGCCAAATTGAAATACAGGGGGGCAACTTAAATCCCATAGCAAAGGGGGGCGGCCAAATTTGCATAGAAAGGGGGGCAGCCAAATAGATAAAAGGGGGGGAGCCAAATTTATTTATAGCGGGGGGAGCCAAATTATTTAGCAGGGGGGCGCTTATAGCATAGCAAGGTGGCAGCCTATTAGGATAGAGGGGGCAGCCTAAAAAATAGCAGGGGGGCACCCAAATTTAAACTAGCAGGGGGGGCAGCCAAAATTTAATATAGGGGGGGGAAAAGCCTAATGCAAAAGAAAGGGGGGCAGCTATTAGGTTTGCAGGGGGGCAGCCTAATAGTAGTGGGGAAAAGCCTGATAGCTTTAGAAAGGGGGGGCAAAAAGGGGGGTTTTTTGGGGGTTTCCAAAAATCTCCCCTACTTGACCCCGCCCCTGTGAAGGACATGATTTTTGTTTTTACACCTATGATGTAACATCCCTCAAAAACCCCTGTGATGAAAACTTCCCCCATTTTAACACCTGTGATGTAATTTCCCTTTCCCCATTTAAAAACCTGTGATGAAAATTTCCCCCCCAATAAAAACCTTTGTTTTTTAACTTCCCCATTTTAAACCCCTGTGATGTAACTTCCCCCATATAACACCTGTGATTTTAACTTCCCCCATTTTAACACCTGTGATGAAAACCCCCACTTTAAAAAACCTGTGATGTAACTTCCCCCTTTAAACCCTGTGATGAAAACCCCCCCCTTATAACAACCTTTTGATGAAACCCTTCCCCCTTTTAACCCCTGTGAGGTAACTTCCCCCATTTTAACCCGGTGTTGTAATCCCCCCCATAAAAACACCTGTGATGAAATTCTCCCCATTTTAACACCCTTTTGAGGGAAATTTCCCCCTTTTTAAAACCTGTGATTTTAACCCCCCACATTTAACCCCTTTGATGTATTTTTCCCCCCCTTATAACCCCTTTGTGATGTACCTTCCCCCCACTATAACACCTGTGAGGTAACTTCCCCCATAAAAACCCACCTGTGATGAAATTTCCCCCCCCTTTAAAACTATGTTGTAAATTCCCCCCCATATAACGCCTGTGATGTAACTTCCCACATATAACACCGGGTGATTTTAACTTCCCCCTTTAAAAACACCTGTGATGTAACTTCCCCCAAAAAACACCTGTGATGTAATTTTCCCCCCTTTATAAAAACCTGTGATGTAACTTCCCGCATATAACAACTGTGATGTAACTTCCCCATATAACACCTGTGATGTAACTTCCCCCCAAATTATAAAAACTGTGTTTAAACTTCCCCCTTTAACACCTGTGATGAAAATTTCCCCCAATATAAAAACCCTGTGATGTAACCCCCCCCATATAACACCTGTGATGTAACTTCCCCCCCATATAACACCTGTGATGTAATTTTCCCCCATTTTAACACCTGTAAATGAAATCTCCCCCATATAACCCCTGTGTTTTAAACCCCCCCCATATAAAAACCGGGTTGATGTAAGTCTACCCCTCTAGCTCTGGGAATTGAGCGGCAGTGTAAATTTGGGTCGAAACCCAAAAAAAAAAGGAAATCAAAAAAAAAAAAAACCCCCAGCACAAAAAAATATTTTATTTTCTTTTTTTTATTGAAATTTTTTTTTTTTTTTTTAATTGGAATTTTTCTTTCCCCTTTTTTTTAATTTGGGAAGGGCCCAATAAGCAAAATGGAAAATGAAATATTACTGGACTTTACAAAATTTAAAAATGATCCAGTGATTTCATCTCAGGCCAGGCAGGTGGGGGTTCCAAAAAATCTGCAAACCGCCCAGGGGGGCCGGGGGGGTCCCCCAAACTGTCCTGAATTAAGAGCCCCAGCCCAAAAGATCCAGGGGGAAGGCGAAAAAACCCCCCGGGAAAATTTATCACTTGGGGGGGGAAAAAAATTCCTTCCTGCCCCCAAAAAAATTGGGCAAATCGGATATCTCCCTGGACCCGGGACTGCCCTGCTGCTTATTGCTGTATGCACATAATTAAAAGGGAGCGTACAAACTTATATACAACTAAGGGGACACCCCCACAGGGGCTAAAAATTTTTAATTTTTAGGGGCGGGCCCAAGTGCCCCTTCCGGGAGTGTCAAAACCTTTTTTTTTTAAACACATCCATTTGGTTCCCTGAGACCCAACCATACTCATAGCAGCGCACGCCCCTGGACCAACAGTCATAAGCAGGCACGGCGCCGGAGGGGCCGGGCATTCTTACGGGCAGATTTAGGCCCCAATGCTCCTGCGAGCTCACTTTGGTAACGTAGCGCAGACAGGGTTTGCGCTCCTAAAGGTCGACTTTCTTTCTGCAGGTTTAGCGCTCCAGCCCAAACCGACATTCTCACAGCAGACCCCCAGCGCTCCTGGGGCCCGCTTACACAGCAGACACAGCCCTGAGAGCCGTTTTCCTCAAAAGCAGTCGCAGGCTCCGGGAAAACCCCGTTTTTTCCTCACAGTAGTCGCAGGGGCCCCTGAGACCCGTTTTACTCACAGCGTCGCAGCGTCCGGGAGAGCCAAAATTCTTTACAGCACTTAAGGGCTCTTGAGAGTGGGAAAACCCAATTTTTTTTACAGCAGATTCTGCGCTACTTAGAGCCACCACCCTGACCGTCTTTCTCACCGCTCCAAACGAGTTCAAAGGGCCCCAGTCACAAAAATTTTTTTTCCTTTGTTGGCATTATACTTTGGGGGATCCCTTTGGGAAAAAAATATCGCAAGTTTTCTGTGGCGGGGCAGAGAAGGCCTTAGGGTTCTTTTGGTTTCATGTTTTTTGGTGTAAAATTTTCATAAACAGAAAAGAAATATTTAGCCATTGACGAAGGCCAAAAATATGTTGTGGAATGGGGCCCTAACAACGGGACACACCCCAATCTCCCACCCCATTTGTGGCCCAAACATACTCCCCGGACCCTGAAACCTTGTGATGGGGCGGGAATCACCGTAAACAGATGTGCAGTTCTGCCCTTTCTATCCTTCCTTTTGGTGGACAAGCAGGGCTGTCATTTCTGTTTTTCTATTTTCCCGGACCCCACTTTGGGGGGAATGAGGCGAGCCGGCTCTGATTTTTCTTTCCCTTGCAGCTTCATGACCCTGGCACCCGAGGCTTGCTCTGCCCCAAAAACCCAAACCCACCCCCCCCCAAAAACCCCTGAACCCCCTCCCTTTCACCTTTTTCCCGTGCCGTGCCGCCTTCTAAAAATAAATACTCCAAACCACCGAAGGGGAATGAAATGGCCACAGAGGTTTATTAACAAAAATCAACATAAAAAAACTTTTTTTGCTTTTTAAAATATTTATGCATAAATAAAAATCTAATAAATACATCAAAATTAACCAAAACTAAACCCCAAACGAAACCAGGAAAACAACGTGCCTTTCCCCATGGGGCAGAGGTCCTTGGAGTTTAAAAGGCCCCCGGGCGCCCAAAAAATCCCCAAAGGGGGAAAAAGCTTTCCTCCCCCCACCCGCATTCCTCTGACTGGGAGGTCCAAATGCCATACTAGTTGGCTCAACCCAATTCGCTCTCCAGGGTTTCCAGCTGAAAGAGCCCCACCTTGCCGGGCCGGGACAACGTAGCCCAAAAAAACTGAGGAAGTCATTTACCAAAAGGGAACCCCATCACCCAAACTCCTCATCCAACTCCAAGCCCCCCTTTGCCGCCACCAAGAGTTTCCCAGGGAAAACCTCATGTTTGCGGGCCCCCACAACCCAATTCCCCTCTCTTTGCCTTTTGTATATTTAAACCCCCACAAATAAAGGGCCCCCGGGCCGTAAGGGGGAACCCGTTGATCCCCCAAAAATTTTCCTCTCACCCGACCCCAAACTCAATATGCCGATTGAACCACCACCATTCCGGGCCACAAAACCTGAAAACCGCTCGGTTATTTTTACTCTCCCCCCCGATTTAAAACTATCCACAGAGCGAGCTCCCCTCATGATGTCGGTACACAAGGGCCGACCATAACCAAAAACCCCTTCCCCGGGAATTCTCCCCCTAAAACCGCAAAAAACCCCCTTTGGGAATACACGAATCAGCTCCCTAGAGGTCACAAAACCCAAATTATTCCCCCATACATGTTTTTACCAGGCCCTTTGGAGGTCAAAACCCAATGCCGCAAAGCGCATGACTTCGGGCACAAACCCCCCCTTCCACCGCCATACCTCGCCTTCCCAACCACCCCCATGACGCCACATTTTCCCCGGTAAACCCCAAAATGACGCCCAGTCGGCCGAAAACTCCGGGCCCGGGTACGTCCCCCCAATTTGAAAGTTTTGAGTGACCCAAAGGGTCCAGACGAGGAGGGGGGGAATGTTCGATAATGATAAAACCCAAAAAAACCAAAAACACATTTAAAAAACAAACCCCTCGTTTCCCGCTTCCCCCCCTTTTTTTCCCCCCAAATTCATGTCACCCCAAATGTGGGCGGACATAAAGCTGTACGATGGGCTCCCCCCGCCCTTTTCCTGCGCATTTCCCCAGGGCCCCAAACCCCAGCCCGGGGGCCTTGTGCCTGCCCCCAAATTTGAAACGAGTGCGGTGCGAAACCCTTTGGGTCTAAACCCTTTAAAGCCCAAAAAACGCTTTTCCTAAATACTGCCCTGAAAGAAATCGCGCACAAAGACCCCTTCCTTTGTGAACCGGAGCGGGGCCCCCAAGGGACCCTCCGCAAAGGGCCCGAAAGCCCACACCCCGCCTACCGGGCACATTAGGCCCGGGGAAAAACCCCCCCCCAAAAAACTACTCTTTTTTCCCCTTTCCCGCCTGGTCCGGTTTTTGATCGCCCAATCAAAAATCTAAAATCACCCCCCCTAACCCCCCACATCCCCGCCTGGACCCCCCCCCTTTGCACCCACTAGGGGACACCGTCCCCCATTTCGGGCCCGAAAAAAAGGGCCCGACAAAAAACCCGGCGGGAAAAAAAAGTCAATTTATACCCAGATTTAAGCAACCTCCTCCAAGACCCACCCCAGCCGTCCAGGAGCGAAAAAACCCCCGGCCTCCCGGGTTTTTCTGCTGGTCCCCCCTTTTTTATTAAAACCCCGCAAGGGTCGGGAAAACGACAAAGTCCTTCGTCACCCCCCGTAGCCTACGTTTCCCGAACCCCAAAAGGGCCAACCCCCCCACAAATTTTTGGCACCCTAGACACTGGGGAAAACCCTTCCCTCTGGCTTTTTTCCAGAAAACACAAACAAAGGCCCCCATACGATCCCCATCCGAAGCACCTCCCCCAAGTCCGGGGTCCAGTCGGCCCCTTGCACCCCACTGCCTCTTCGCGGCCCCTGCCCACCTGACAGTGAAGGGCCCAATCAGGGGAGCTGGCGTCTCGAAGGCCCGGCCCAAAAGGTTTAAATTTGGGCACTTTCCCCGCACACTGAAGCCGGGGGGGCAAGATTTCCCGGGAAACCCGGGCCCATGCAATCGAGAAAGAAAAGTAGCCACCCAATTCCTAACCCCCGGGGACATGTTTCCCCCCGCACCAGGAAAATTTTAAATTTAGGCAGGCAGCACCAGCACCCGTAATAAAACGCACCACGGAGGGGGACGCGCCCGGGAAGGTTATTGATGGGGCCCGAAAACCCCCAACCCGGGTTATCACAAAAGGAAAAAATGACTTTTCGGTTACGGAACTGCTCCCCCCAAAAACCCCCACCGCCCCCAGATTGGAAAACAGCTCCCAAAAAAGGCCCAAAATTCCGAATCCCGGCAGTCCGCTTCCCCTCCGGGCCAAGAGGCCGACCCACCTTTCACCCCCCAAAAATTTCTCCAAACCCGGTGCTGCCCGCCGAAACAAATAAAAATCTCAACTCCTGGTTTGGGCATTTTTTCACCCAGGATAATGGAAACCGGGCCATTGTAGCTGACCAAAAACTCCGCCCCCAAAATTCCAGGTCTTCCCTTTGCCCCCCTAGTCAGGCGCACAAAGTGATTAAAGGGTTTTATGATTTCCCGACGTAGCAAGCCGTAAAAGGCCCACAAAAAACCCCCCCCATAGGATAAAACCTGCAGGCGAAATTTTTAGTTTCCCCCCCAGCAAAGGGCGGGAGCTCCCTCAGTTGTATCTTACGGAGGGGCAAAGCCTTCCCCACCTCCAAAACCCCAAAACCTGAGTTATCCTCCCGGCAATCTGTTCCATTTTTAAAGGGTCGATAAAAAATCCCCCGGGGAAATTCTTCAGGTATCCGGGCCCCCCGTCTTGTCCCGCCGTAAGGGAAACCCCCAAAATGATCCGCCACCCATCGGGATTGTTTTCGCAGCGACCCCACCCGGGGGGGCCCGGCCCCCCCCGGGGCCCCCGCAAAAAAAAATCGTCTAAATAATGAATGATGGACCCCAAACCGGAAAAAATCCCCCCCCCCACCCATTCTAAGAACGGCTAAACGCTTCAAAATAAGCGCACGATACAGGAAACCCTTGGAAGCAAAGATCAACAAGAAACTGGCCCCCCCCCGGAACAACCTAACAACCGCGGGGATCCCCCCGCACTGGCAACAAAAGGAAAAGCCCGACTCAATGTCTGGCTTTGCCAAACAATGACCCCAACCCGATTTGTCGAACGAGGGCAAACCCCCTTCATCAAAAAGAAGTGTTTCACAAACCCAACACCCAAATTTCCCGGAGCAAACCCATCATTAACCGATTGCCCCTTTTGGGGAAAGGCAAATGATGGATGGAGCCGGGGAAATTGTTGGGGTTTCCCTTTTTTGGCACCCCCCAAAAGGGGGACCCAAATAGATCCCGGGAAAGGGGGGGTTCCCCAAAGGCCCCGCCATCCTCCCCAAAAAGCCCCCCCCTTCGCCAGTTTTTTTTACACTTCCGAAGGGTTTTTCCCCCGCCGACCTCAGATTCCGCAAAGAAAAAAAGGGGAAAACAATTTCCCCGGGTGGGGAAAACCAGAACCCCTATCCCGGTATCTGGCCCGTACGGCGCCATCGCGAGAAAACCCTTTACCGGCGGCTCCCCTTTGGCCCCCTGAAACCCCTCCTTTTGCTCGCCCTTTTTTAAAAACACTTGGGACCGGAGGGATGCCCCCCGCGAACGAGCAGACGTGTTTTAAACCGGCCCCGCCCGAACCCCAAAATTACATTGGCCACTATTGAACGGGCCCAAAACGCTCCTCCCTTTTGGGCCCCCCCCCCTGGCCACCCGCGCCCCCCCCCGGGTTTCCCCCTGCCAAAAACCACTTTTTGGGGGGGACCGACCCCCCCTTGGAAAGGGGTGCCCAAACTTCGTTGGAGCCCTCACCCGAAAACCAAGGGCCAAATTTTCCCCTTTTGGTCCCCCCCTTATAGAAGGGGCAGGGGCCCCCTTTCTCTGCCGGAATTGTGTCAAAAACGAAAACCAAGCCATTCCCCCCTTAAACCCCATACGCCTCCCCAACGAGGGCCATGGCAGAAAAACGCCCCAACAGTTTTTTTTCCCTTTTTTTTCCCAAGGCGGGCCCTTTCCCCAAAGACACTCGGGTAATTTTGCAAAGGCCTGTAAAACCAAATTTTTGAATGTCTGCGGAATCAACCCCCCAACGAAAGCTTTTTCCTCCTCCTCTTTCCTTTTCCCCGTCCTTTTTGCCCTTGTCCAGAAATTTAAAATTTTTCAAGGGGAAAAAGGGGAAAAGATTCCCATATTTTATCCTTTGTTATTCCTTTTCCCCAAACCCCTTGCTTCAAAGGGGGCCCCAAGGGGACCCTCAAAGCAAACGGTTTAAACCTCACCCCTGGCCCGGTCGTCCAACCTGGGTTTCTGTCTTTTGATCCTTTTTTTGTCTGACTGAACGGGGACATCGCCCCCGACGACCTGCCTTTCAGGCTTCCCCCCCGGGCCTTTAGGGACTCCCGGCCCAAACCCCCGATCGGAAAATCTGCGAAAACCCCGGAAAACTGCCGGCGACACCCCCCCCCCCCCCCCTCGGTCCTCAAAACGCCCCCGCAATCACGCAGAGCCCCCCGCCAACCCCCGGGGTTTCCCCCCCCCGTTCGTGGGCCCCCCCCACTGGGGGCCCCCCGGGCTCAAAAGCTACGCCCCCCTGACCCCCGCTTGGGTACTAAAACCCCCCCCGAATAGGCCGGGAAAAGAACATGACAAAGGGACCCCAATCACCCGGCGGGTGGGGGTGTGAACCCACCAAACCGTTGTCCCCGGAAATTTTTGGGGGGAAAGTTGCTTCCCGGGGCGTCTCCCATCCTCCGGGCCCCCGCCCTTGGCCCGGGGCCCCGGCCTTCCAAACCCCCGGAGGGGGAGGGCCCACCGGCGCAGGGGCCGGGTTTAGAACGGGCCGGTTTACTGCCTTGCCCCCGGCCCGTGTTTCGGGTTCCTTCCCGATCCGAACCCCCGGGGCCCGCCGGGCAGCCCCCCCCGTCCACTTTGCCCCGTCCCCCACGCTCTCCGGCGAATTTGGGCACCCCCCGGATTTACGTCTGTCCGCCCCCCCCTTTTTTTTTTTATTTTTTAACCCCCCTTTTTCCCCGGAACAAATTTTTTTTTTTTGGGGGGGGGGGCCAGGGGGGGGGGGGGGGGGGGGGGGGGGGGCCACCGCTAACGGACCTATGCGCGATTTTTGGGGCATCAGCTGACCCGGGGCCAAAGGGTGGCCCAAGGGCCCGCGCCCCCGCAGGAAACGCCGACCTACCTGGGTTCCCCCCGCCCGGGGGGGCCCCGACCACCCAAATGGCCGGTCCTACCCGGCCCCGGGGGTCCCTAGAGGGGCTCCCCTGGCGACGACGAGTCCGGGGGGTTTGGGGTCAGGGCTCGCCTTTTCGGGGGGAGCCCTCCTTTCCCTTTTTTCTACCCCCGTGCAACTGTCCCTTCACCCCTGCGCGCCCCGGCCCCCTGCCTCCTGGCCGCAAACCCGACACCCAGCTGGGTCCCCTTTGCTGCAATAGCTTTCCGCAGGGGCTTTCCAAAGTGCCCCGTCCCCCATTAGGGAGGAGGCGAGCGTCACGGGCGTCCAACCCCTGGCTTGGCGCCGCGCCCCCTTTAATCCCCGGGCGGAAGAGGAGGGGCTCCCAGACCTCCGCGGTTTGGCTCCGCCCCCCAAAAACCCCCGGGGGGCCCCGGCCGCCCAGGGTCATTTCCATCCCCCCAGCATGCCGTCATGCGCGCCTCCCCTTTGGGCCCGGGGGGGGGCGGGGGCCCGGCCCCCGGCGCTTTAACTGTTTGTGAGGCCCAAATTTTCATCAGTGATTTTGTCCTCTTAAAAACTTTTCGGGCCTCAACTGATACAAGAGGGTTTTGGGGTTAAGGATTTTATACATTCGGGGTAGAATTTGACCTCCGTTTTTCTGTGATCCTGTGCACTTTTATCCATGTCCCGGGGCTGTCATTTTTTTTTCCGTGAGTCAGGGTTTTTCCGGGGAATGCCCAGGGTTTTTCCGTGATTCATTTTTTCCTTGAGGGCCATGAAAATACAGGTGCAGTAGTGGTCCCTTTGTATTACACCCCTTTAAAAAAATTAAACTGAAAGGGGCCACTACTAAAAGGGACAAGCTGAACCTAATACAAGCCTCTTTAACGCATTATGGGCCCCCCGGGGCTTAACCTGAAAGGGGGCCCTGCCCAAAAATACATGACCTCCACAAAGCTCTTTTGCCTCAACCAAACCGACAAGCACACCATTTTTAAAACACTGTTTCCCTGAACACTGGCAGCCTTCCGCCTACAAAAAAAGGGCCACTTTTGTAAAAATTTTTGGCTAAAACCATTTTTTTTTCCCCAAATGGGTTTTCTGGGGAAAAAAGTGCTTTTTTAGACCAAAACCTTTTCATACATGTGGTTTCTAGTTGGCAGAGCGGGGACCCTTTTGGCCCCCTTCTTAAACCATGGTTTTTAACTGTTTGCACATCCTAAAAAAAAAAAAAACAGTTAAATAAGCAAACCAAACCAAAAAATTCCAGGGTATTTTTTTTGCTTTCCCTGGGAAAAACCCATTTACCATCGGGGGCCCCAAATCCCTTGGGGGGTCCCCGGGCAACTGCCTAGTTGCCCAAATGAAAAGAGGCCCTGCCCCTGATAAAAAACAAAGGGCGTTTCATCCACCAAAACACAGCTTTACAAGACCTAGGGGGATTTTAAAGTTGTAAGGAAAAGAAAGGGGCGGGTAATTAATCATTGCCCAATCTTTTTAAAACCGTAATAAAAAATAACAAAAAAATAATAACTTTTTTTATATAACCCCCAACATATTCCGCGCACTTTAAAAATTTCCCCGGGGAAAAACTACAGATATTAAAAAACTTACAGAGGGAACAAAAGGGGTGAGGGCCCTGCTCGCGAGAGCAAAAATTTTTGGGTTAGGGTGAAACAAAACGGTGAGAAGGGGCTAGGTTTACAATGGCCCAACCCCATGCTACTAATAGGGAGGGGGTTTTAAACATGAAAAAGGGATGAACCGCCCCACTCTTATGGGACATCTATTTTACAAAAAGTCCTTGAGTCCCCTTTGTGCAGGGGACAGATTTTTGTGTGATAGCATTGGGGCATTTTTTCCCCCACACTATGAAAAAATAACCCCGGGTTTTTGTCCGGTTTGGCGGGCCGCCACAGGGCCGGGGGGGGGGGGCTTTTCTCCGCGATGAGCGAGAACAGCCCTCCCCCCTCCCTTTATTTTTGTTAAAATTTTCCCGGAGGGAAAACCGACGGAAGAATGAACATTTAAAATTTTTTTGGGCCCCCGGGACCGCCACGGAAAACCGCTCAATGGAAACCCCGTGCAGTGGGGACGCGGGGGGTTTTCCATAGAGCACAATTTTTCCATTTTCAAACGGTTTTTTTCCGGGCCATCTAAAAAAAGGGCAAATTTGGCTGAAAAGCTGCCGAAAGCCCGTCCCTTTGGGGGCCCTGCCCTTGGGGGATCTTGTAGCCATGAAATACACATGTGTCCTGAGACCCCCCTAATTTACCCAAGAAATTCAATTGTTTTGCGGTGAAAGGGGTAAAAATGCCCCACAGGGAAATGTGGGTTCCCTTTTTTAAAATGCTTTTTTGGGTTTTGGGGTCTGTGGACCCCAAAGGGACCCAAATACCCATTAAAAAATATAATGGGGATTTACATTGGTTTTAGTAAAACACCCATGGGCGTTCAGTCGAGTGATCGGTGATCATTTTCACTGCGTTTTTCGGATCCGTTTTTCAATCCTTCCAAGAACTAAATATAAATTTCCTTGTCCAAAGGGCCGCGGGCAGGAGCCCGTAAAAATTTTAAAATTTGGGGGTAATCCTGCTCCCATCCAACATACATCCACACACACAGCTGCATGTTGGATACATGTTGGATTCGTGTTGGATCCGATTGCCAATGCGTTTTTTGGACGCAATTTCCCGGAAACCCAACAGGGGACCCAAAAAGCGCCGTGGAACAACCCAAATTCCCAAACCCCATAACCCAACCAGCCTCATGTAAAAGGGGGGGCTGAAATACGGTAAAACCAAACACAGCTGCTCCCAAAAGGGGAAAGGCTGTACCTGTAAATAATGAAGGGGGGCCCACACTTTTTCCCTCCAAACAAAACGGGGGGAAAATTTTGGGTTTCCCGCCATACACATTAGATATTTTTCCGGTCCCCAAACCCAAAAAGGGGAAATTCACACAACCTTTATGTGACATGAATGGGGAAAATTTGGTTTTGAATTTAAAACAGTAAAGGTCCAAGGGGGTTTTTTTCCCAATTTTTTGGGAAGGGGGGGTGTGTTTTTTTGGGCTATAACTCTTCCCCAAAATAACGTTTAAAGAGCTGCATAAACCGGACACTACAATAAAGGAAAAACATTTCCCCAAACGCTTTAATGGATTCTTTTCTTTCAATTTAGCATGTGCTATGCCGTTTTTTTTTTAAAAATTTTTAATAAAAGGGAAAAATTTCCCTAGCTTTTACCTGCCCTTGGAAATTTTGTGGGGCTGTTTTCCGGGCTTTTTTTTTTTACAATTTTCAATATTTGGACTTTTCATCCCCCAAACTCAAAAGACACAAAAAGCCCCTCAGGTTAAAACCCTTTGGGCCCTTTCCCAAACCCCTATGGGCATCATTGCGGGCTGTGAAGTCCCGCAAATTTACACTGGTGGGCTTTTGTAGAAGAGTTAATGACCTTTTGGGGTTTAAAGCGTTCCTTTATTATTCTACTAATTCGTTTTGCTTTTTGGGGACATTAAACTTTTTTCAGACAAAGTCCCAAATCAGTTCTAAAAACAAAAATAGAGGGTGTAGAATTTTGGGCATATCAAACCCAAATCCTATGTGTGGGATTCCTGAACCAGCGTGTGGTTTTGCCTTTTCTATATAATTTCATATATTTGGCCAAAATTTTTTTACAAAAAAGCATATCTTTTTATCCCAAAAAGCTTTCTTTTTCTTTAGCATGGCCCTTTCTGGGCCCAAAAGAAAAAAAAAAGGGTTTTCCTCCAAAGCCCTTTTTATCAAACGTCCGTGTAAAACATATTCTGGGATATAAACCCGCCCCAGTGCCCTTGTTTTTTTACACATTTTTATTCTTAAAAATTTGTGCATCTAAAACCCCTTAAAACACTTTCTTTCCTTTCTAAAAATATTAAGAATTTTTTGTTTTAGGTTAACATGTAAAAAAAAAAGGTAAAAACCTTTAAAATCCACGATTTTGCTGCATTTGGTAGCAAGGGTAGCTTGACAACCGCCTTGCGCCGCACACGGAAACCCTTTTCCCGGGGAAAAAAGCCCCCTTTGTCCAGCATGGGGTTTAATGCGTCTGCCATAAATTAAAAAAGAACCGTCACATAGATTATCCCCCCTTGCTTTTAGGGCACACTGCAAATTTTCAACCGCTTTTCCCGTGCGTTCCCTTATTCGTAAAAATTTCTGCATTTTTGAAAAATTTACCCCCTTTAAAAAATTTTTTCATGAGCAGGTTTAGCTCCACCCACCAAAAGGCTAATCCCCCCCACTGACAGTTTTTTTCAAGTTTTTACCCTTTTTAAAGTAATAGGGTTTTTCAGTTTAGGGGGGGCGGGGCTACCCCGGGGGGGCGGGGTTTGAAAAAACTGACACACGAAAAGGGCTCTTTGAAAGACTCTTCTTTTTTGAAAACTGCAGATTTAGCATTAAAAACACGAAAACTAAAAGCATCTTAAAAGAATAAATACACCCCTCGGGGAAACAGCAGGGCTTCACTAAACTTTTCTGTCCTCAAACCATGGGGCATAAACTATGTGACAGGGTTCCCTTTAAACCCCCCCGAAACAAAACCCCTTTTTTCACTCTTTTTTTTTTAGTTTAAAAAAACCTTAAAATTAAAGGCTTTATTGGTCCCCTTTTTAAATCTTAGGGGATTTTACACAGCCGACTTTAAGAGTAATCGCAGAGGAATTTTGGGTGCGTAAATTTTTGCTTTATTCGGCGAAAAAGCGGGAATTTATAGCTCTCCCTAGAGAGGGGGGAATTTTGGGATCGTCCCCCCCGGGGCCATCTCCCCCCTCCCCCCCCCTTTTGGGGTTCCGTGCCGCAAAACAACCCCCCCCCATTGTGGCAAAAAACAATATAATCCTAAAAGCTGTGAAACATACCCTAAAAATCAAGTGCAATTTTTTTAATAAAAATTCCCTTTTTAATAAACCCCTTTTTTCAACCTTTTTTCCCGAATTTTTTCCCCTTTTAAACCCCTTTTTTAAACGCATAACCTTTGTTTTCCCAAAAACGAAAAGGGGGGACATTTTTGAAAACGCTAGGGCTAAAACCTATTTTTTTGCCCCCTAGCAACCAATTAGAGCCCATAACAAACCCAAACAGAGCTCATAGCAACCAAACAACGCCTCTTTATTTTTCCAGAGCACAATATAAAAAGAAGGGGCCCGCTGATTGGGTTTCTATGACCTGGGTTTGTTTCAAAGGGCCCCGATTGGTTGCTATATCTCTGATTGGTTACTATGAGCTTCTGATTGGTTGTTTAAAGGGGGGGTGAAATGGGTTGGGATGGGCTCCCGTTTTGGGTTTTAAGGGGTCCCGAGTGGTTCTTGGGTTTTGATGGTTTTCTAATGGGAATTGGGGGGCACTGGGTTTTAGGAAAAAAATTTTGGTTTAGGGCACTGAGTGGAGGCATTTTTTTATGGGGGGAAAATGTGGGCGGGCCCGTTTATGGGAATTCCCCTGGGGTTTGGGAGGTACTGGGTTTTGGAAGGTAATTTTGCGTTGGCATACAGACATGCCAACTCTCCCCCTTTTTTTTGGGGGGTAGTCCTTCTAAAGGGTCCCCCCCCCCCCCAACCCCCCCCCCGGCAGTTGACGAACCTCCCCCCACCAACAGGAAACGGGGCTTTTTTTGAAAGGGCCCAGGCCCCCAAGAGTTCAGGACCTATTTCTGGCGCCCGCCGGGGCCCTTCCTACAGGGGGGTGAAGCGGCCAAACCCGGGGCCCCACCCCCCCCGGGGTTTGTCACGTGCAGGGAGGAGGGGAGAGGGATCGTTCCCCTCCCCCTTCCCCCCCCCGTAAAAAGCGCCGGTGTGCGCGGGACATACACACGTGCAAAGGGGGGTTTTACGCGCGGGTGCACTCAATCCCCTCGCCGGCAATGATTTTGTCGGCCGGGAAAAAGTCCGGACCTGGCCTTGCTCCCGGGGGGGGCCCGGTGAGGTTTAAATGCTTTTAATTTTTTTAAATTTTTTTTAGCTTTTAGGGGGGCCCCCAACCTGGCTACAAAGGGGGCTTTTACCCCAAAAACAAAGGGGCATCTCCTGCTACAAAGGGGGGGTCTACCCCGGCTACATGGGCAATACCTGGGTACAAATGGGGCTCCCACTGGGTACAATGGGGGCTCCCCCCTGGCTACAAAGGGGGGACTACCCGGGTACAAAGGGGGCTCTACCGGGGTACAAATTGGGGGTTTACCTGGGTACAAAGGGGGTTTTTAACCCCGGCACAGAGGGGGGTCTACCTGGCTACAGGGGGCCCTCTCTTGGCTACAAGGGGGCATCTACTTGGCTTTCAAGGGGGAAACTACCTGCCTGTAAGGGGCACAACCCCGGTTTTAGGGGGGACTACCTGGCTATTTAACAAACCTGCTAAGGGGCATTTTGACCCCCCGGGTTTCTTTCCAAAAACCCTTTTGCAGTTAGGTGGAGTGGGGTGTGGCTTTTTTAAGGGGTGTGGCACACCAACAAAATGGGCCCTGTCCAACCAAACTTCTGCCCTGTCGCGCGGGAAAAACACCGCCCTCTTTTAAACCCTTCTTTTTTCCCCTTTCAAAAGTTGGCAAATAAAGCTATACACATATGCCACCATAAGGGGATCCCAAAAACACATATGGGCCCCCATATAAGTATCCCCCATACACTATGCCACCATAGAAGTGCCCCTTTAAAAAATATGCCACCATAGAGAGTGCCCCTATATACATAGTGCCACCGTAGAGAGTGCCCCTATAAACTAGTGCCAGAGAGTTCCCCTATAAACAAAGTGCCACCAAAGAGAGTACCCCTATTAACCAGGGAAAAGAGTCCCCTAAAACAGAGTGCCCCAAAGAAGTGCACCTTAAGAGGTACCACCATAGAGAATTTTTAAATTCCCCCCCATACACATAGTGCCAAACCCTAAAGAGGCCCCCATACACAATGCCCCCCATTTGAGAGAGTGGGCCCTTATAAACAGAGTGCCACCAAAGAGAGTGCCCCTATAAACTAGTGCCAGAGAGTTCCCCTATAAACAAAGTGCCACCAAAGAGAGTACCCCTATTAACCAGTGCCAGAGAGTGCCCCTATAAACAGAGTGCCACCAAAGAGAGTGCACCTTAGAGAGTACCACCATAGAGAGTGCCACTAAAAACATAGAGACACAATAGAGAGAGCAACATAGAGAGTACCACCATAGAGAGTACCCCTATAAACATAGTGCCACCATAGAGAGTGCACCATAGAGAGTTCCCCAATAAACAGTGCCAGAAAGTACCACCATAGAGAGTGCCCCTATAACCAGTGCCAGAGAGTACCACCATAGAGAGTGCCCATATAACCAGTGCCAGAGAGAACCACCATAGAGAGTGCCCCTATAACCAATGCCAGAGAGTACCACCATAGAGAGTGCCAATATAACCAGTGCCAGAGAGTACCACCATAGAGAGTGCCCCTATAACCAATGCCAGAGAGTACCACCATAGAGAGTGCCCCTATAACCAGTGCCAGAGAGTACCACCATAGAGAATGCCAATATAACCAGTGCCAGAGAGTACCACCATATAGAGGGCCAATACAACCAGTGCCAGAGAGTACCACCATAGAGAGTGCCCCTATAACCAGTGCCAGAGAGTACCACCATAAAGAGTGCCCCTATAACCAGTGCCAGAGAGTACCACCATAGAGAGTGCCACCATAGAGAGTGCCCCTATAGCCAGTGCAAGAGAGTACCACCATAGAGAGTGTTCCTATAACCAGTATCAGAGAGTACCACCATTGAAAGTGCCCCTATAAACAGTGCCAGAGAGGACCACCATAGAGAGTGCCCACATAAACAGTCAGAGTGCCACCATATAGAGTTCCCTCATAAACAGAGTGCCACCATAGCGAGTGCCCCCATAAACAGTCAGAGAGTGCCACCATAGAGAGTACAACCATAGCGAGTGCCCCTATAAACAGTGTAAGAGAGTACCACCATAGAGGGTGCCCCTATAAACAATGCCAGAGAGTACCACCATAGCAAGTGCCCCTATAATCAGTGCCAGAGAGTACCACCATAGAGAGGGCCAATACAACCAGTGCCAGAGAGTACCACCATAGAGAGTGCCCCTATAATCAGTGCCCAAGAGTACCACCATAGAGAGTGCACCTACAGTTGTGCTCAAAAGTTTACATACCCTGGCAGAATCTCTCTCTATGGTGGTACTCTCTTGCATTGTTTATAGGGGCACTCTCTGGTACTGGTTATAAGGACATTCTCTATGGTCGTACCTTCTAGCACTGATTATACTGCTAATCAGTGCCAGAGAGTACCACCATAGAGAATGTCCCTATAATCAGTGCCAGAGAGTACCACCATAAAGAATGCCCCTATTTACAGTACCAGAGAGTACCACCATAGAGAGTGCCCCTATAAACAGAGAAAACCACTGTAAATAGTTACCTTAATAAATATGTCTCAGACAAAGAGTGTCATCATAATTAGTGAGAGATCAAGAGAGTACCATCATAAACAGTGCCAGGCAGATAGTGCCGTCATATACAGTGCCAGACAGAGAGTACCACCATAAACAATGCCAGACAGAGAGTACCACCATAAATAGTGCCATACAGAGAGTGCCACCATAACAGTGCAGTACAGAGAGTGCCACCATAATCAGTATCAGGTGAGTGCCACTATATACAAGACCAGAAAGTATCACTATGTATAATACCAGAGGGCATCACTATGTTAAGGTGACGAAGCGGGACGGTCATGCTTTTGGCCGCCGTGTCCCACGGCCCTGGCAATGTCCGGGCGGGACACCCAATGTCTTGCTGTTAATGGGACATTGCCAGTGTGTCGCCATCTTCCAGGTCACTGCAGTGGACCCTGAGTGATCTTTTCAGCTATATGCGCCTCCTCTACTAGCGCATACAGTTGAATTTGCTAGTGCGGGGCAGAGTGCTCTCTGCTCCAACGTGTACTCCTGAAGGTCGTCAGGCTTGTGGCTCTCCAAAGTATCCAGCACAGGCAGCGTGAGAATGTCATCACGCTGCCTACGTGGCATGATGACATCACACCGCCTGTGCAGGAAGAAGACAGAGACCAGTGAGACCAACATCAAGGGAGCAAAGGAAAGGTGAGTACTATTAGTCACCTGTCTACAAACTATGGGGACCTATACCTGCCTAACACTGGGGGCCCTTTCATCTCCCTACAAACTTGAGGGTCTTCCCTCCTAAAACTAGAGGGCATATTGCCAAAACATGTGGGTCTATCCCCTGCCTACAAACTGGGGGTTCTATACCTGCCTACAAACTAGGGGGCCCTAAAAACCGCTTATAGACTATGGGGACCTATACCTGCCTACAAACTATGGGAGCCTATATCTGTCTACCCTACAGACTATGGGGGACATAAAACTACCTACAAACTTTGGGGGGACATTTACCTGCTTACAGACTATGGGGGACCTATACCTGAATACATACTTTGGGGTACATGATATACCTGTCTACAGACAATGGGAGACATTTAACTACCTACAGACTATGAGGGACATATACCTGTCTTCAGACTGCGGGCCTATGTATTTCTATTGGCTGATCATTTTTGCAGCGTGCTGCAAGGTAGGTAAGTATTTAACCCCTTCCCCCCAGTAGATATATAGGGGTTGGAAAAATTAGGATTCTAAAACATTTTTCCAGTAAATTCACAGGGAAGATGGTAGAGAAGACATCATGATTTGGGGTGAGAAGAAAAAAAGGAAAGGAACAACTAAATAGAAAAGACATCACCTTGATCTTTAAATGTAACTGCACTGTGATCATTTTTATCGCAGAGCCTTTTTTACCGGAAACAAACCCCTAATGGTCACTGCAGGTGGTTTTTATTCAGTTTTCGAGCCTGTGTATACTGATATCTACCACTTACGGTCCTGGTGGGCATGCGTCACAAACTTGCACTGGTACCAACCTTTTTTAAAGGGCATATTTTATGAAATATTCCATCTGCAGAGCCTATGTCACTGGTATCTACCATATATATCCCTATATAGGGGGGACATACATTTCTGAGGTTGTACCTGTTCCCCCCACTAATGCATACTGTTGGTGGAAATATTTTTGGGGATGGTTTAGTTTAGCACATTTGGCATTATTTCCCCCCTCTCTGGATTTTAATTGGCATACAACATCCCAAAAACTTAGTGTTGCCAACCCCCCAATTAGTTTCTTTCAGAAACATTACACATAGTTTTGGGGTAGTAACATGACCTTTTGTGAAGGCGTGTGGCTTTGGGATTTAAGGGGGGTCTGTGCAAATTTTTTAGCCCTGCGGACCCTCTTTTGCTCCCCAAATTTTTTGGGCACCTTTCACAATATACGGACGGTAAATTGAGAAACCTTTTTGCATTCAAATAATCTTTCTTCTCAACAAAAATATATTTGAAAAAACTCTTAAACCGACCCAATGTTTAAAACCCTTTAAAACCTTTGGCTATGCATACGTCATGAGGACGGCAAACTCTAAAGAGGTTGGCGATCGCGCGGCGTGTCAGCTGTAATTTTCAGCTGACATCCCCAGCTCGGCCCCACCCCCGTCACTCTGGGGGGGGGCTGGTTAACCCTTTAAATTTTCGGACCACGGGTCGCAAAATTAGAAGACGCAGGAGGGGAAACACCCCCTGCTCCTGTCGGCGGCAGCCGCCCCGGATCGGGCAATCCTCAGCTCCTGCCTTCTCAGACAGCACGGAGGCTAGAATGCCTTCCGGGGTTTTCTGGCGTCACGTGCCCGGCCCCTGCCCTGTGGGGAAGGCCGGCATCGTGACTGACAGTTTCATAGGAACCATGCACAGCAACAAGCTGTGTTTATTCCCCACGAATAAAATCTAAAGATCTTATTCAAACTCCTAGGGGGGAAAAGTAAAAAAAAAAAATGTGAAAAAGTAAAAAAATGTGAAAAACATGTAAAACACAAACATGAAAAAATAAAATAAAAACACGTACACCGCCCTTTTCCCTTTACAAACGCCAATCGCCCCAAAAAAGATCAAAAATAAATACCCATATTTGGTATCGCCGCGTGCGTAACGACCTGCCCTATAAATATGTCATGTTAATTTACCCATACGGTGAACGCCGTAAAAAAAACCAAAAAAAAACTATCACAGAATTAAGATTTTTGTTCATCCCGCAGCACATAAAATGGAATAAAAGTGATCAAAAACGCCTATAAACGCCAACGTTGTACCAATTAAAACATCCATTCATCCCGCAAAAAAAAAAGTCCTAACAAAGCCCTGTATATGGAAAAATAAAAAAGTTATGGCTCTCAGAAGATAGCGATGCATAAATATTCTTTTACACACTAAAAACACTTTTTTTTTTTTTTTTAAAGTGCTCCAACATAAAAAAAACTATATAAATTGGGTATCGCCATAATCGGATCGACCCAGAGAGTAAAGCTAACTTATTACGTATACTGAACAGTGAGCGCTGTTAAAAATAAAGATAATAAACACTGCCCAGATTGCAGTATTTTCTTCACTCTGCCTTCCAAAAACAGATTTAAAACTGATCAAAAAGTATTTTCCCCCCAAAAATGATACCAATAAAAACATCAACTCATCCCGCAAAAAACAAGCCTGTATACAGCTCCATACACAGAAAAATAAAAAAAGTTATGGCTCTCAGACTATGGCGATGCAAAAGTGTGTTTTCCTGTTTGAATAAAAGTGTTTTTATTGTATAAAAGCAGTAAAAAATAAAAAAAATATACAAATTGGGTATTGCTGTAATCGTATCAACCTGCTGAGTAAAGCTAGCATGTCATATCTAATGCAGAGTGACCGCAAAAAAAAATAAAAATAAAAAAATCTACCAGGATTGCTGTATTTTGTTCAAAACACCTCACAAAAACCTTAATAAAAAGTGAACAAAGTGTTGTATGCACCCCATAATGGTACCAATAAATTCATCATTTCACTCCGCCAAAAACAAGGCCTTACACAGCTCTGCACACAGCAAAATAAAAAAGTTATGACTGTCAGAATAGGACAACATAAAAACGCAATTTTTTATAGACATATTTCTATTGTGTAAAAGTAATAAAACATAAAAAAACTATATAAAATTTATACCATTGCAATTGTACCGACCCCCATAGTAAAGTTATCACATCATTTACAGTGCACGGCGAACGCTGTAAAATTGAAGCCCAAAAAACATTGGTGGAACTGCGTTTCCCCCCCCCCATTTTCATGTCTATATGCTAAAAAAAACTATGGAACACCTGTGCACCCACAATGCACAATACACCTCTAGATGAGATCCCTGAGGGTGTTGAATCTAAAATGGGGCGACTTCTGGAAGGTTTCACCTGTTCTGGTACTTTAGGGGCTTTGCAAATGCTACGTCACCCATCAAAATCTGCCTGTCAAATAGCGCTCCATCCCTTGTACGCCCTGCTATGAGCCCAAACAGCAGTTTGAATTCACATACAGGGTATTGCCGAACTTGGAAGAAATTGCTTATCAAAGTTTTGGGGTTCTTTTTTCCAGGATTTCTTGTAAATATGAAACATTTTAAGCTAAAATTGCAGATTATTGGAAAAAAAATTTTTTAATTTTCACGGCCTAATGCTAAAAAACAATTTTTTAATCACCTGTGGGGGTGATATACTCACTACACACCTGTATACAGGCCCGGACTGACCATAGGGCAAACCGGGCATTTGCCCGGCGGGCCGCTGGCGTCCGGGCCGCAGGGCCGGCTCGGATCGCCCGCCAAGGAGGACGGTGTTCCCCCCCGGTGAGCTCCGAGTGCCGGCACCGGTCTGTGGCGCGCTACAGGGGCCGCAATGCTCGCATCAGCGACCGGACCCCTGTGGCAGGGGGCCGACAAGCCCCCCTCGCCACATGGCTGCACGGCCGGGTTACTGACCCAGCCATGCAGCCATCACGGCCGCCGCCTGCACCGCGCGATGCAAGCAGCAGCCGTGGCTCCGGAATGAAGAGTGAAGAGGAGGGGTCAGCGGGTGTCCGGGTGAGTATTACTTTTTTTTTTTTAACTTTTTACTGTCCCTGGCTGCCCATAATTGCCCTGCCCTGGCTACCTATATAAGCCCTGCCTGCTATATACAGCTCCGCCCTGGCTACCATATCGCCTGCTGGCTACCTATATAAACTGCCTGGCACCATATACAGCTGCCCTGGCTACCTATATAAAGCCCTGCCCTGGCTACCTATATACAGCCCTGCCCTGGCTACCTATATAAGCCCTGCCCTGGCTACTATAAGCCTGGCTGCTACCTATATACAGCCCTGCCCTGGCTACCTATATAAAGCCCTGCCCTGGCTACCTATATACAGCCCTGCCCTGGCTACCTATATACAGCCCTGCCCTGGCTACCTATATAAAGCCCTGCCCTGGCTACCTATATAAAGCCCTGCCCTGCATATGATGCCCTGCCTGGCTATATGATGCCCTGCCCTGGCTGGCTATATGATACCCTGCCCTGGCTACCTATATAAAGCCCTGCCCTGGCTATATGATGCCCTGCCCTGGCTACCTATACCCTGCCCTGGCTATATGATGCCCTGCCTGGCTACCTATACCCTGCCTGGCTATATGATGCCCTGCCCTGGCTGCCTATACCCTGCCCTGGCTGCCTATAATACCACTGCCTACCTATACGCTGCCTTTAATAGCCCTGCCTACTTATACACTGTCCTGCCTGCCTATATACTGTCCCTGTCCTGTCCCTGTCTGCCTATAAGTGGCCCTGTCTGCCTGCATACTGTCACTGCCTGCCACTTATCTGTCATTTTTTAATTTCTAATTTTTAGGGTCTAACATACGCTGTTTGGGGAATTGATAGGCAAGTGCTAGAAGAGAGAGGAGTCTAAGATGTATTTGTTGTAAATTCTACAGGGACGAGTAGTGACCACTAGAAGAGGACACTGTATGCTGTACTGGACAGAGAAAGAAATGGAAGAGAACAACAAGGGAAGACATCATGGAGGTTTGTGCCAGAAGGAGAAGAAAAGGAGAAGAAAACAACTCCCATCAGAGATGACGTCTCCGGTGAGTCCCTGCTGCCAGGGGTCATTTTACTTCTATGTTGAATCAGGGGTTTCTCTGCCCCACTGTTTCTTTTTTACTTGTGTGTAGGGGGCTCTCACACGGAGCGGTTTTGGTACATTTTTTGATGTGTTTTTTTTTTTTGTGCAGAAATGTTCAGCATTAACTGCTTTGCCTTTCTGCACAAAATGCACCAAAAACTCTCCATGTGAAAGCAGATTTATAGTGTAGTTTATTTTAGAAAGTGGTGAGGTGCCAGGGGTGATTTTTATTCCCAGTCCGGCCCTGCCTGTGTATATACCTTAAGGGGTATAGTTTCCAATATGGGGTCTTTTTAGGGGTGTTTATTAAGTTTTAGCACCTTAGGGCCTCTTCAAACCTGAAATGGCGCCTAAATAAAATTGCATTGAAAATGAGACCCCAGAGTTCAGTAGGTGCTCCTCCTATTCTGGGGCTTATGGTTGAGCCAAATAATGCACTAGGGCCACATATGGGATATTTCTAAAAACGGCAGACCTGGGGGAAATGATATTGCATTGCATTTACCTGGTTACATTTACCGTATTCCAGCGAATAATGGATAAATATTGAAAATATGCAAAAATAGTGAAATTTTGAAATTTCACCTCCACTTTGCTTTAATTTCTGTGAAATACCTAAAGGGTTAACAAACTTCCTAAACACTGTTGTAAATACTTTAAGGGGTCTAGTTTCTTAGAAGGTGTCATTTATGGGGGTATCTAACATGCAGGCCCTCAAAGCCACGTCAGAACTGGACTGGTCCCTAAAAAAAATGTATATTGCAAATTTTCTTGAAAATGTGAGAAATTACTACTAAATTTCTAAGCCCTCTATTGATATAAAAAAAAAAAAAAAAAAAAAGACATTTAAAATATAATGCCAACCTATAGTGGACATATGGTAGATGTTAGTTATAAACTATTTTGTGGTGAATAATTATCTGTCTTGCACGCAGAAATTTTTGAACTTTCAAAATCACAGATTTTTAAAATTTTTCATGAAATTTTGATATTTTTCCTAAAAAAACAAGGCTTGTATGGATAAAATTTTCTTACTAACTTAAAGCACAATATGTCACGAGAAAACAGTCTCAGAATCACATGGATAGGTAAAAGTGTCAAAAAGTTATTCTCACATAAAGTGACACATGCCAGATTTCAAAAATAGGGCTGTGTCAGTAAGGCCAAAACTGGCTGGATCCTTAAGGGGTTAAAGCTAATAATTATAGCGAGACAACCCCATTAAATATTGGATTTCTTTACAGAAAGTGCTTATGAATATTAAAATATGATAATTAGTTCTGCCTTTATTTAAGTTACTTTTTTATAACTTTTATAGCTATTGTAGGTTAATGTAAGTTTGCTATTAATTGTGTGTTTTCATATAACACCTTCAGTATAAAATTAACATGTTCTGAGTGTATTGCTCACAGACATTTTGGCGACATTTCCCAACACGCCAACGCCAGTTTTTTGGTCTACATTGTGCCAAAGCTGCTTTTGATGCCATATTTTGGATGTAAATGAACTGTCGTACACTAAAACTAGGCACATTACATGCCGGGACTGACACATTGTAATGCGCCTAAAAATGATGCACTGTGCGCCTCTATAACGAAATGCGCCTATTGAGGCGCATAGCACATCATTACAAGTGTATATGTGTTAGGCACATTTTACATGTGTTAGGCGCACTACAAGTATGTGTTAGGTGCATTACAAGTATGTGTTAGGCGCACTTCAGGTATGTTTTAGGCGCATTTCATATACTTGTCATGATAAGCTATGCGCCTCCGTGCGCGATGTGCCTTGATAGGGGCATTACATACGCTTCTAATGACGTGCTATGTGCCGCAATTTGCGCTAATCGCGGAACAAACATTTCATTGGTAGAGTATGTAATGCCCCTATCTAGGCACATCGCGCACGGAGGTGTATAACTTATCATTACAAGTATATGAAATGCGCCTAACACATATACACTTGTAATGATGTGCTATGCGCCTCAATAGGTGCACTTCATTATGGAGGCGCACAGCGCATCATTTTTAGGTGCATTATGTTTACTATGCAAGGTATACCTGACGCCAGATTTTTGATAGGGTTGGACTTTCTGGCGCACTCTACTCTTATTTAATGCGCCTAAAAGCTGATGTAGCACCGCTGATTTTCGGACATCTCGCCCTTTGTTTCACCAAACTATGAGTCATTATTACTCTCCCGCTTTAGCCAGTTGGCCAACACTCAAAAGAGTGACCCTTTAGGGTAGTTAATATACAGTCATATGAAAAAGTTTGGGCACCCCTATTAATCTTAATCATTTTTAGTTCTAAATATTTGGGTTGTTTGCAACAGCCATTTCAATTTGATATATCTAATAACTGATGGACACAGTAATATTTCCGATTGAAATGAGGTTTATTGTCTAATAACACAATGTGCATATTAGTTAATTAGATATTCAATTGAAATGGCTGTTGCAAATACCCAAATATTTAGAACTAAAAATGATTTAGATTAATAGGGGTGCCCAAACTTTTTCATATGACTGTAGTTACTACTCTAACACCGCCATAACATAAATAGTATTTGATGCAAAGTGCCAGACAGAGAGTATCCCTATAAACAGTTCCAGAGAGTACCATTATAAACAGTGCCAGACAAAGAGTACCACTATATACAAAACCAGAGATTATCACTATATACAAAACCAGAGAGTATTACTATATACAATACCAGAGTTTGTCACTATATACAGAAAAAACCACTGTAAATAGAGCCAGAGAGAGTTTCTTTTATAAACATGTTTCAAACAAAGAGTGTCATCATAAATAGTGAGATAGTAAGATAGTGCCACCATAAACAGTGCAAGGTAAGTACCACTATATACAATACCAGAGAGTACCACTATAAATAGTGCCGTGTTAATGCCTCTATAAACAATGCCCTATTGAACTTCAGCCTGGCACCTCCCCTCCTCGCCGTAGGGTATATCCGCTGTCCCAGCCTGAAACCGAAGCGATGTCGGCATACATAAAGGAGAACCTGGCTAAAGGCTTCATTTGCACGTCATCCTCCCCAGCGGGGGCAGTATTTTTCTTTGTTGAAGAAAGATGGATCTTTGCGGCCTTGTATTGATTATCAGGGTCTTAACAAGATCACCATCAAGAACCGCTACCCATTGCTGCTAATTTCCGAACTATTTGACAGAATCCGGGGAGCCACAGTCTTCTCTAAACTGGATCTACGGGGCACCTACAACCTAATCAGCATCTGCCGGGGAGATGAATGGAAGACCGCATTTAACACTCGTGATGGCCATTTTGAATATTTGGTCATGCCCTTTGGACTCTAATGCTCCTGCTGTCTTTCAAGAGTTTGTAAACAACATCTTTCGTGATCTGCTATATGACTGTGTTCTGGTCTACCTAGACGACATCCTGATTTACTCCCCGGATCTCGAGTCTCATCGGTCTCATGTCCGTCAGGTTCTCACCCGCCTTCGGCGCAACCATCACTGCGCCAAATTGAAAAATTGTTTATTCGAGCGCTCCAGCTTGCCCTTCCTGGGATACATTGTCTCTTGGCAAGGTCTCCAGATGGACCCAGAGAAGCTATCAGCTGTGCTTAACTGGCCACGTCCCATCGGCTTACAGGCTATCCAGTGCTTTATTGGCTTTGCGAATTATTATCGCCAATTTATCCCGCACTTTTCTACACTTGTGGCGCCTATTGTCTCTCTTACCAAGAAGGGTAGTAACCCTTGTCTATGGACCCCCGAAGCAGAAGAAGCCTTTACCCGACTGAAATCTGCCTTTGCTTCTGCCCCAGTACTCCATCGCCCGGATATGGAAAAAGCTTTCTACCTTGAAGTTAATACTTCCTCCGTCGGTGCCGGGGCGGTCCTTCTCCAGAAGTCCTTAAGGGCAAGTTTGTTTCCTGTGGGTTTTTCTCTCGTACCTTTTCTCCAGCTGAGAACTATGCTGTCGGGGACAGAGAACTTCTGGCCATTAAACTGGCCTTGGAGGAATGGCAACATCTTTTGGAGGGTGCCCTTCATCCTATTACCATATATACGGACCATAAATATCTCCTGTACCTGCAGACGGCTCGTCGCCTGAACCCTCTCCAGGCCCGTTGGTCTTTGTTCTTCTCCCGCTTCAACTTTAACCAGCACTTCCGACCAGCTGCCAAAAACGTCAAGGCAGACGCAATATCCAGGGCTTCGGATGCTGCTAATTCTCCACCAGCTTCCCAATTTCTCGTCCCTCCTGATCGTCTTGTCCTTGCGGGCATAAAGCTGCGCGAGATCCCTCCCGGCAGGACCTTTGTGCGCTCCGCGCTAAGGAGGCGAATTCTGTCCTGGGGCCATGCATCTCGGATTGCCGGTCACCCGGGATACCGCAAGTCCCTTGATCTGATAGCCCGACATTACTAGTGGCCCTCCCTCGTGCAGGATGTTAAAGACTTTGTGGCCGCTTGTCCCCACTGCGCACAAAATAAGAGCTCCCGGCTGCGACCTGCTGGGTTCCTGTTACCACTTCCAGTACCAGAAGCACCTTGGACTCACATTGCTATGGATTTCGTTACGGACCTTCCATCCTCTAAGGGGTGTTCAGTCATCTGGGTCATGGTGGACCGTTTTTCCAAGATGGCGCATTTCACACCGCTGCCAGGTCTTCCATCAGCTCCGCAGTTGGCAACCCTGTTCGTGAAACACATCTTTCGCCTGCACGGGATGCCTGCCAACATTGTTTCGGATAGAGGAGTCCAGTTTACCTCTTGTTTCTGGCATGCCCTCTGTTCCCTTCTGCAAATTAAACTGGACTTCTCGTCAGCCTATTACCCACAGTCCAATGGTCAAGTGGAACGAGTCAACCAGACCATGTTGAATTATCTGCGCCAGCTTGCTTCCGCCCGTCAAGATGACTGGGTGCCTCTACTACCCTAGGCTGAGTTCGCGTACAATAACCATCCTAGCGAATCCTCCGGGAAGTCTCCTTTTTACGTGGTGTTCGGGCAGCATCCTCTTCTTCCTCTACCACTCTCGATTTCCTCGGAAGTTCCAGCAGCCAATACCAATGTACGTGACTTCCTACAAATATGGGAGCTTGTCCGTCAAAACCTGCTGCAAGATTCTGCTCAATTTAAGAAAAAAGCGGATGAGAGACGGAGAGCACCTCCCATTTTCCAACCTGGAGATAAAGTTTGGCTCTCCTTCAAGCACATCCGTCTCCGAGTACCAAGCTTGAAGTTTGCTCCACGCTACCTTGGTCCTTTCTCCATCCTACAACGAATCAACCTGGTATCCTACAAACTCCAGCTACCCCCCCTCCCTTTGTATCCCCAATTCATTTCACGTATCTCTCCTGAAGCCGCTGATTCTCAACCGGTACTCTCACAAGAGGGTTTCTCCTGCCATACCTCCCAGTTCCGAAGATACCTATGAGGAGAATGAGATCCTGGATATGAAGCGCTCCAGAGGTCATATATATTATCTCATTGATTGGAAGGGCTTTGGTCCTGAAGAAAGATCCTGGGAGCCTCAAGAAAATGTCAATGCTCCTAAGCTCATCCAATGTTTCACAGGCTTCGGTCCTGAGGTGGCAGGGGCCCTAAGGGGGGAGGGTGGGTACTGTAACGGCTCGTGCTGCGGTCCGACTCCCAGGCCGCAAGCACGTCCGTTACCCGGCTGCTGCTCATCCCCGCGCTGCACCCAAGGCTGCTGTTTGCTCACCTGCTCCTGTCATGCTTCCTCCTCAGCAGGTGTGCTCCTCTGCATCTTTCTCCCCACTAGGGGCACGCGCACGTCAGTTCCTTGCATTTAAAGGGCCAGCGCGCAACAGTTAATATTGCTCCTCCAATCCCATTCTTGCAGGAGCTTCTTAAAGGTGCCACTTCCTGTTACCCGCGCCCAGTTGTTGGTGTCCTATCCATGTGTTTGCTTCTTGCATACGTCTTCCTACTTCCTCTGCCATTGCCTGCATCCATTGCTACCTGTCCACGTTTATCTGCTGACATCGTTCCTGCCGTGCCTGCCAGTCCTCCTTTGATAGCTCTCTATGTCCTGGCCTGTTCCGTGCCTACTACTTCGGCTGTCACCGCTGGGGCGTACATCGAGGGTAGCGACCTGGGGGTTACCCTGCATCTAAGTCCTTCCCGCTTTGTGGCGGGCGCCGATGAAGACAAGGGGCCCCTTAGACTCCGCTCCTCGGCGTAGGTTACACCAACTCCCTGCGGTGACCAGTGGATCCACTATCCTCTCCACTGACCACTGTGACAATATGTAAATATTTCAAAAGGCTTATAGGGAGAGAGCTGAACTCTTCAGTGTCCTCTATTGGTGGCAGCAATCCGCAAGTCACATCTGACTCACTGAGCCTTGTAATGTGAAAGGAATTCAAGCCAAGCCAGTTTTGTTCATCTGCAGTCAGCTGTTTTGGGGTGTTATTTGCGCTGGAGAGTTCAGCTCTATTGTCATAAGCCTTTTGGAATATTTAAATACCAGGTGTAAAAGGTGATAAATCTCTATACAACAACATGATACTTATCCCTAATCTTTATAAACAGTGTCAGACATAGGTTGCCATCATAAAAAGTTCCAGAGCATAGAGTATAGACATCATCAGACTGAGTGTGCTACAGTTAAAGTACAGTTGAAACCAGAAGTTTACATACTCTATATATAAATACACATATGCATGTTTTTCTCACTATCTGACATGAAATCAGAATGAACCTTACCCGTTTTAGGTCAATTAGGAACCAAAATTATTTATATTTGTGAAATGCCAGAATAATGAGAGAGAGAGAGAATTTAAGGCATTTTTATTACTTTCTGCAAAGTCAAAAGTTTACATACACTAGGATTATGATGCCTTTAAACAATTTGGGACAGCCCATATAATGATGTCATGTCTTTAGAAGCTTCTGATAGGTTTATAGGCAACATCTGAGTTAATTAACACACCTGCTTCTATGTGTAACATCATGGGAAAGTCTTAAGAAATCAGCTAAGATATCAGGAAGAGAATTGTGGACTTGTACAAGTCTGGCTTATCCTTGAGTGCAATTTCCTGATACCTGAAGGTGCCTCATTCATCTGTACAAACAATTATATGCAAAGGCAAACAAAATGGGAACGTTCAGCCATCATACCGACCAGGAAGGAGATGGGTTCTGTGCCTCAGAGATGAACGTGCTTTGGTCCTACATGTGCATATCAACCCAAGAACAAAAGCAAAAGACCTCGGCAGAAGCTGGTAAGATTGAGTCATTATCCACAGTGAAACGAGTACTGTATCAACATGGGCTGAAAGGCCACTGTGCCAGGAAGAAGGCATTAATCCAAAAGAAACATATAAAAGACAGATAAATGTCTGCAAATGCACACAAGAACAAAGGCCTATATTTTTGGAGACATGTCCTGTGGTGTAACGAAACTGATTGATCATAATGACCATTGTTATGTTTGGAGGAAAAAGGGAGAAGCTTGGAAGCCTAAGAACACCATCCCAACTGTGAAACACGGGGGTGGCAGCATCATGTTGTGGGGTTGTTTTGCTGCAGGAGGGACTGTTGCACTTCACAAATTAGATGGCATCATGAGGAAAGAAGATTGTGTGGCAATACTGAAGCAACATCTTAAGACATCAGTCAGGAAGTTAAAGCTTGGGCAGAAATGGGTCTTCCAAATGGACAATGACCCGAAGCATACTACCAAACTGGTTACAAAGTGGCTTAAGGATAACGAAGTCAATGTTTTGGAGTGGCCATCACAAAGCCCTGATCTCAGACCTATTGAAAATGTATAGGCAAAGCTGAAAGCACAGGTTTGAGAAAGGTGACCTACAAACATGGCTCAGTTACATCAGTTCTGTCAGGAGGAATGGGCCAAAATTCCTGCCAAGTATTGAGAGAAGCTTGTGGACGGATATCCAAAACGTTTGACCCAAGTCATACAATTTAAGGGCAATGCTACCAAATGCTAATGAAATGTATGTAAGTTTTTGACTTTGCAGAATGTAATAAAAATGCCTTCAAAAATTCTCTCATTATTCTGGCATTTGGCAAATATAAGCAATTCTGGTTCCTAATTGACCTAAAACGGGGAAGGTTTATTCTGATTTCATGTTCGATAGTGAGAAAAACATGCAGATGTGTCTTTTTATATGGTGTATTTAGTAGTATAATGTACCATGTAAACTATATAAAGTAGTAGAAGAGTGAAGAAATCAGACGATACCTTTTAGAGGCTAACTGAGTATATTTGATGGTGAGCGTTCCAGAGTACAAGCTCTCGTCTTTAGACATGATGTTATACAAGAAACACTTTCCATGTCTGAAGAAGAGAGCTAGTAATCTCAAAAGCTCACCATCAAATATACTCAGCCTCTAAAAGGTATCATCTGATTTCTTCACTCTTCTACTAAAGTGTATGTAAACTTCTGGTTTCAACTGTATATGCACGTATATCCTAGACCTAGTAGGCCTGAAGTTATTCCATTTTGTATTCATTTCAGTTTTATAAGCATAACATTGGCTGCCAGGAATATTCACGGCTGAATATGTCTTGTTTTCATTATATGTTATGTTAAAGCTTCTAAACTTACTGAGAAGTTGTTGATAACAGTTTTCTCTAACACAATAGGTGATTACATTTCATGAGAAATATGCACTGTTTTGGAATTAAGCACATCTTTACCAATTGTGTTCTCTATATTTACTGTAAATGTGCAGTTTGACCTTCATATTAATGGGTCACCTGAATTTACCAACGAGATGTGGTTAATGTCATGACGTATGAAGAGATAAAAGGGGTTTCAGAGCCAAAAGTAGATTCAGATGCATGCATGCTGTCTGTTCCTGGTTAGGCTGTAGCTGCTTCCATTGCAGTGTTTAGCATACAAGCTCGGCACTCACAGCTCTTCTAAAAGCACTGACATCAGAGCAGGAGATGTTATCTGTAAGTACAGAGCTCAAAGTAAACAAGAAAGAAGACAACATACCTCTGCTCTCAGGCTGCCAGCAGCTCAGCCCAAGCTGTCATCATCCCTGCTATGAGATAAGCCAGAGCAGAAAGAGTAGAGGAGAGCAGGACAGTAATCAGAGAAACCTGTGTGCACTCAGAGCTGATAAATTCTAAATGATCTCCTCAACAAAGCCAAAAAATAAAGCAATATATTTAGAAAATCTCTTCAATTACCGGCCCCTGCATGTTTAAAGCTAATTTTTATAGTAAGACAACCCCTTTAAATATTGGATTTCTTTCCAGAAAGGGCTTATGAATATTAACATATGATAATTAGTACTGTCTTTATTTAAATTACAAGATAACAATTATAGGTTAACCCGTTCTTGACGGAACCTTTTTTTTGTCACTCTCATTTTTCCCTCCCCACCTTCCCAGAGCCATAACTTTTTCATTTTTCCACCGACATAGACAAATTAGGGTTTTTATTTTGCAGGAAAAGATGTACTTTCCAATGGTGTCATTCTTCGTACCATAGAATACACTCAGAAATCGCAAAAAAATTGTAAGTGGGGCAAAATGTGAAAAAAATTTACTTGTCCCATGTTTGCGGGAGTTTTGCTTTCACAGCATTCAATTTTCAATATAAATTATATTTTATCTGTATTCTACAGGTTGATACGAATCGGACAATACCAAACATGTAGAGTTTTCCTTATGTGTTGGTATCATAAAAAAATCTAAACATTTTCTATTTTTCAAATTTTTAGTGCAGCGTCATTTTGTGTGACCAATAACTATTTTGTGCTATCACCAACAGACTTGAGTGAGGGTGAATTTTTTGTGGGCTAAAGTGTACTTTTTATTGGTACCAGTTTGGAATACATGCGACTTTTTTGATCAATTTTATAAAAATTTTTAGGGGATGTGAAATGACCAAAAAAACGCAATTTTGGCGTCTTGGAATTTTTTTTTTCTTCCATAGTGTTCAGCGTATGGGATAAATTATATTTTAATAGATCGGACTTTTTCAGACGCGGCGATACCAAATATGTGTAACTTTTTTATTATTTTATCTGTATTGGTAAAATTGCAAAAAGGGGGTGATTTAACCTTTTCATATTTTTTTCTTACTTTAACCCATTAGGGGGTACAGTCATTTATACAGCGCGACCCAACTACATAGCCACTAGGTGGTTACAGCGCGGGAGGGCGGCAGGACCTTCCCGCGCAGTTTAACCCATTAAACGGCGCAGCAAAAATGGCCGTGCCGTCTAAATCAATGAGAAACCGTACCACGCACTGTTACTTCAATTGGGGTGCCTGCGGCAAAATCGCAGGGCCCAGATCACTTAACATGGCAGCTGGAAGCCTTGTGAAGTCTTCCATCGCCGCCATGTTTTCGATTTTGCTACTTCCGGCCCCAGGCAGGAAGTAGTAAAACTGCCATCTTTGTACACCCTAATGCATTGTACTGCATTAGACTATAAACAATCACGCCCCTAGTGGTGAAGCACCCTAGGGGGACTCAAAGTTAAATAAAATAAAAAAAATTAAAGTGTAAAAAAAAAAAAAAATTAAAGTTCAAATCACCCCCCTTTTGCCATTTCACAAATAAAAAAAATAAAATAATAAAAAAGTTGCACATATTTGGTATCGTCGCGTCCAAAAAAGTCCGATCTATTAAAATATATCATCATTATGGCTCTGGGAAGGTGAGGAGGAGAAAACTAACATGAAAAAAAATAGGCCTCGGCGTTAAGGGGTTAATCATGTGATTTCATGTAACACCCTCAGTATAGAAGTGACATGTTCTGAGGGTATTGCTCAGAGCTGTTTTGTTACTCAATATTACTTTCCTGCGGTTGCCAACTGTCCAACACCCAAAAAAGTGACCCTTTAGAGTAGTTAATATAGTTACTACTCTAACACCGCCATAACATAAATAGTACTTGATGCAAAGATTAATGCTGCATTCTGCGCCAAATATTATGAAATCCATGTCCGAGGCTCCTGGTGACACATAAGCCTACATAGCAACCTTTGGTTACTGCCTGTTTTTCTGTAGTGAGAAGGTCAAGTAACAGTGGTAAAACTGTTAATAAAGCCCCACTTCACCTCACACCCTCTGTAGGCTGGACAGGATTTGCTGATAGGTAGTTAACCCTTTAAGGACCCGGCGTTTTTTGTTGTTGACACGTTCGTTTTTCCCTCCTCGCCTTCCCAGAGCCATAACTTTTTAATTTTCCACCTACCTAGACAAATGAGGGCTTTTATTTTGTGGGACAAGATGTACTTTCTAATGGTGTTAGTCACTGTACTATAGAATATACTGGGAAACCGCAAAAAAATTCCAAGTGGGACAAATTGTAAAAAAACCCCTTAATTTCGTTTTGCTTTTACGGCGTTCAGTCTCCAGTAAATATGTGTTCTCTGTATTCTACAGGTTGATCCGCATCCGGCAATACCAAACATGTAGTGTTTCCGTTATGTTTTGGTACCGTAAAAAAATTCCAAACATTTTCTATTTTTGAAATTTGCTCCGCAGCGCCATTTTATGCAACCAATAATTTTTTTGTACTAACACCTACAGACATCAATGAGGGGGCTTTTTTTGCGGGCTGAAGTGTACTTTGTATCGCTAGCAGGGTGGAATGCATGCTACTTTTTTGATCACTTTTATTCCAATTTTTAAGTGACGTAAAATGACCAAAAAACGCAATTTTGGCGTTTGGAATTTTTTTCTTCTACGGTGTTCAACGTATAGGATAAATGATGTTATATTTTTAGAGATCTGACTTTTTCGGACGCGGCGTTACCAAATATGTGTAACTTTTTAATTATTTTATTGTTTTTATTTGTAGAATAGGGAAAGGGGGGTGATTTGAACTTTTAATACTTTTTTTTGTACTTCAAAACTTTAGTTCTTTTTTTTTTTTTTACTTTAACATTGAGTCCCCCTATGGTGCTTGACCACTAGGAGGCGCGATCGTTAATACAGTCTAATGCATTGCATAGACAATGCATTAGACTGTACAAAGATGGCGGTTTCCCCACTTCCTGTCTGCGGCCGGAAGTGGGACAATCGAGGACATGGCAGTGGTGGGAGCCTTCACAAGGCTCCCCGCTGCAATGTCCAGGCATGGGATCACCGCAGCTATGCTGCGGGGATGCCGATCGCCGTGAAGAACGGTGCGCGGCATCGCTCCTCATTCATTTAGACGCCGCGGCCATCTTTGCCGCGGCAATTAAGGGGTTAAACAGCGTGGGCGGGCGACGCTGCCTGTTCATGCTGTAATGGCCGGGTGTTAGCTGCAATTAGCCGCTAACACCCGCCGGCTGTACGGGGAGAGGGGTTGTGGAGTGATCCCCCTGCAAAGCCCCTTAGGGACCCTGGGATGTACTCATTTGCTAGCGTGTTGTGTTGACTATGCACCATTCATAGCATCAGGACAGCTTGAAACTCTATGTAGAGGGCACTGCAACTGCCTGATCTGAAACACTGACAGGACAGCACAAAGTTAGTCATCTCTCCCTGTATCCATTAGTAATAAAGATAGGAGCAGAGACTGAAAAGCGCACAACCACAAACTGGCCACCAAGTGAAACGTAGCAGGGAGTGACTTCGCAAGTCTGACCACTGCTACTAGAGCACAGAGATAGCCAGTAACCTGGGAAAACATCTGTAAACAAGCCAGTGTACAATAGTATAGTGTATGCTTTTTCTCTGTGGTTTTAGGTACCAAAGAGTTAATGCACAGCTTGTCTTGCTTGTTATCCAATTGTAGCGTGTTTATAAAGAAACTTCCATTGGTTCTTCTTAGGCTATGTTCACACGGCTTAACTGCGGGACGTAATTACGCCCCGCAATTATGCCGTGTGGCCGGGGGCGGGAGCGGGGGAGCGAGCGGGGGGCCGGCACTCCGCTGGTAATTGACATGTCAATTATCTCCCGGCCCGGCAGATCCGCCGCGCAGGGAGCGGAGACGTAATCCATAGCCCTCTATGAGAACTGTGGATTTCCGTAATGACTGGGCCGTTTTCAGCCCGTAATTTGTGCACTCCGGCGCGTAATTACGGCCCAAAATACGGCCCATTTTAAGCCATGTGAACATAGCCTTATGGTCACGATTAAGAGCCCAGGGTGATGCTTCGAAACGTGTAGATCTGTCTCTGTTTGTTCGTTGATTTTTTAAATCATGTTTTTATTTTGAGATACCAATAAAAGTGCGTTTTTATTGCATCATACACGAGTGCTGGAAGGACTTTTCTCTAATTAAGAAACTGAGAGGGACAGAATCCTTCAACTGAGCAATCTTGGCTTATTACTCTGGCATTGTGGGCCAAGTGGTCCTCCTGGGATGCAGTTTGCGCATCCCTGGGCTAGATCTATTTTCTTTAATTATGGGTTGAGTCAAGTTTTAGGGTACTTTCACACACAGATGCGTTTTTGGTGCGTTTTTTGTGCAGCATTAATTTGCCTTTCTGCCCAAAAAAGGCATCCGAAAAAAGCATCAAAGCCGCACCAAAATAACGCACTGTGTGAAAGCGCCCTTAGGGTATGTTCACACAGTGTAATTGGGCCTGCATTTTGCCCCGTATTTCGGCGTGTATTGTGCTTAATACGAGGCAAGATGCACGCAGCAATTACGGTAATCCATAGCTCTCATAGAGAACTATGGATTACGCCTCGTCCCCCCGCGTGTACAGAATGATTGTATTGTACGTGCGGGGAGATAAGTGACATGTCAATTATTTGCGGCGATTACGCACTACGAGTAATGCATGTCAATGGGGCCAGCCGCTCACCCCGCTATGCTTTGGGAAGAAGCGCTGATCAGCGCGACTCCCAAAACACATGGCATATTGTGGCGCATACTGTACGCGCCACAATTACGCCGTGTGAACCTAGCCTTAGGCTAGGTTCACACAGGGTCAAATGGGGCGCATTTCGGTCCGTATTTGGCGCCGTACTGTGCTCAAATACGGGCGAAATGTGCCCCAGTCATTACGGTAATCCACAGTTCTCATAGAGAACTGTGGATTATGCCTCCTCTCCCCGGCGGCGTACACGCCGCGCGGGGAGAGAAGTGACAAGTCAATTACTAGCGGCGAATACGCGGCGCTAGTCATGAATGCCTATGGGGTGGGCGGGCTGCCGGCCCCGTGGGAGTACGCGCCAATCGTTGCGAGTTCCCGAACACCGGCGTAATTGCGGAGCGTACTGTACGCCCTGCAATTACTCCGTGTGAACCTAGCCTTAGGGTGCTTTCACACAGCGCAGTTTTGGTGCAGTTTTAACTGCGTTCCAATTATGTGTCATTATTACCAACAAGCTTCTTTCACTTATCTAAACTGTTTGGAAAGTGAGTAATCAATTATTGTGTCTGTAATGCGCAAGACTTCACACACAGTAGTTGATTACTTACCGTATATTTCGGACTATAAAACACACACCTAGGTTTTAGAAGGGGAAAATAAGAAGAAACATTTTAAAGCAAAAAGTGGGGTCTTAAGTGTAGTTTTATTTGGGAAACGTGACTTTTTGATCACTTTTTATTCCAATTTTGGTGTTTGGTATTTTTTTTCTTCTACGGTGTTCAGCGCATGGGATAAATTATGTTGTATTTTAATAGATCAGACTTTTACGGATGTGGCGATACCAAATTTGTGTCACTTTTTTATTTTATTATTTGTAGAAGGACACAAAGAGGGTGACTTAAACATTTAATATTTTTTTTACTTTAATACTCAGTCCCCTAGGGCACTTGACCACTAGGGGCACCCTTCCTTGTCCTATATACAGCAGTACTACTGTACAGTACTGCTGTTCATAGGACTTTCATTCTTTAACTATTACACCCTGCCATAGGCTTCCTGCTTCCATGGCAACCGATCACCCCTCTGCAAATTGCAGGGGGGTGATCAGACAGAGGAGAGGTGCACAGCACTGCTCCTCATTCAGCAGGCGGCGGCGGAGTTGTTAAGAGCAGACTGGCCACAACCGCCCGCCCACACCAAGTGACCGGCTGCTGTCCGGGTGGCTGGCGCCCACACTCTGCAGACATCTGCCGCACCGAGCGGCCAGTCCCTGCACCTGGCGGCCGGCAAGCGCATGCGGCCCACAGCCAGCGCTTGCCGCCCACACCGAAAGATCTTCGGCCGGCTGGAGTCTGGAGTCCGCGAAGCAGCGGAAAGCTGGCGGCAGGGTTTAACCCTTTAAACCCCTCCGCCAATTTCCCGCAGTATCGCTGAACTCCAGTCTTTCCGGCGGCCTGAGATTGTATTGGGACTATAAGACGTACCCCTGTTTTCCCCCTAAATTTGGAGGGGAAAAAGTGCGTCTTATAGTCTGAAAAATACGGTACTCGAAACACCTTTCTGACAATTAAAAGAAGCTTGCAGGTAATAAAGGCAGTTTAATTGCAGCGCAGTTAAGGCGATGTTCACACGGCTTATTTGCGGGGCGTAATTCCGCCGTATACGCCGCTAGTAAATGACATGTCACTTATCTCCCACCGCGGCGGAGGCGCCGAGCAGGGAGAGGAGATGTAATCCATAGTTCTCTATGAGGACTGTGGATTACCGTAATGACTGGGACATATTCAGCCGTATTTTGGCAGTACGCCGCGAAATACGGGCTGAAATACGTGCACAAATAAGCCGTGTGAACATGGCCTAAAACTGCACCAAAACTGCGCTGTGTGAAAGCAGCCTTACTGTGCTGGCTTATTCTTAATAGTCACTAATGAGCATGACCTTTCTTATCAGAAGTGACAGACTTACAATAACATTCAGTGTGATTGCAATTAAATACTAATTTCTCATGTATCTATGAGAAATAGTTCTTGCCCTTACAAGATGGTCGGCTCGGCCACACTGTAACAGTATCTTCTTATTGAAAAAAAAATGTGTCTGATTCCTTTGCCTTGGGAAACAAAGAGAAAGATCATTTACAGACAACAAAGAGGCACACAAAGGCCAAGCACCACATGAATGCAGGTATGTGCTATGCAGATTGAGAACTGACTTTTCCTGACTCTTGGACTGGCTTGTACTGTGAAGCAATGATGTTGTAATCAGCCACAATATAGCCATATCTAGAGCTCTAAAATGGTGCTTAAAAGTTTGTGAACCCTTCCAATTTTTTTCTATTTTTGCATATATTTGACCTACAACTTCATTTATTTTCACAAGTCCTACAATTAGGTGACGAGAACCAAATCAAAAACGAATGTTGGACTTGGTCATTTATTTATTGAGGAAAAGGATCCAATATCACATATCTATGTGTGGCAAAAGTATGTGAACCTTTACTTAAAGTATCTGATATAACTAACATGTGCAGTATTACCTCCATCTACTAGTAAACATTTCTCAGAGAAATTTTAGCCCATTCCTCTATACCAAAGACCTTCAACTCTGTTATGTTATTGGGTTTTCTCCCATGAGCTGCTCGCTTCAGGTCCTAATACAGCATTTCTATTTGATTAACCCCTTCAGGACGCAGCAAGTTTTGGACCGAAAGACGCAGCACCATTTTTCAAATCTGATATATGTCAATTTATGTGGTAATAACTTTTTAATACTTTTACGTATCCATGTAATTCAGAGAGTGTTTTCTTGTGGCACATTGTATGTTAGGTTAGTAACAGATTTTTGTCAATCCAATTATTTTTTTATTTGTCAAACATATCAAAATATTTTGAAAATTTAGAAAAATTTGCAATTTTTTACAGTTCAAAAACTTTTCCATCTAAGACAGATAGTTATACCACACAAAATTTGTCATATTTCTATTGTATGTTGGAATCACGTTTAATTGTCTTTTTATTTATTTTTTTTAAACAGTAGGGGGCTTAGACATTTCGTAACAATTTTTCAGATTTTCAAGAAAATTTGCAACACTGATTTTTTAGGGACCAGTCCTGTTCTGATGTGGCTTTGACCCCATCCGGTTCCTTGGTCGACTCATCGGCGTCCTATGTGGGATCCATATGGAGTATCGGGACCCACTCTCTATCAGACCCTAACTAACGGGACGTGAGCATTGTCTCTCTTATCTTATCTATTGGCTACTCTGTGCTTGTTCTATTGTCCCCTGATGAACCCGCATAATCAGTGGGGGAAACGCGTTGGGACATGTTTTGGGATATCTTTTTGGGGATTTTTCTGAACACTTTTGGTTTCTGTGTAGTATTTATAAGTTAGTTATTTCTATTGTGTGTCTTTGTTAGGTCATTTGCTATGTATTTGTGTAGGGTCTGTCCAAGGGACGTCTAGGGTTTAGCTAGATAGGGGTACGGGGTCGCCCTTTTTCAGGGCGGGGGCTCTGTTTTCTTTCCTAGTGGAATAGTTAGTAACTAATAGGGTTTTTGTAGGGTGTATCAGGTCTACACTCCTTTTATCTGTATAAATGAATAAAAGTTATATTTTATCCTATTTTTCTGCCTGAAGGTATTGGTAATTGTTGTGGTTTGGGCATCTAAGAAACACCCCTTAAAGTATTCAAAACATCATTTAGGAAGTTTGTTAATCCTTTGAGGATTTCACAGAAATTAAGGTAAAATGGAGGTGAAATTTCAAAATGTAATTTTTCTGAAGATTTTCATTTTTTTTTAAACTTATTTTATTAGTTTTTTATTTAATTATAACACAGTAGCAAAAGATTAATGGCAACGAGGTCATATCAAAAACATAGTAAGACACGTAGAGTAAGCCTCAACATTAAAATTCAGAGGCTATAGTCAAGTCCGTTAGCAGATAAACCACAACCTCTATAGATCTATGGTAGCAGATACAACTCTAGTAACTATCACAACAATAATAGTAACATCATTTTCATCATCATCCTGTCGCAAAACCGTTCCGATAAGTCCACCCTCCCATGGAGATCAAAATGGGTCCCAGAGAACTCATTCCCAGGAAAGCCCCAGTAGGGTCATCCATGTCTCGGCTCAAGGGCCATAATTGAAAGGAGAGCGAACAAGTGACCACCCACAGAGAGCTGACAAGTCACACCACAGTAGCCAGTCTTCCCAGATAACCCGCTAGAGCAGAAGTTAAGTACCATTTCGTGGAGGTGAAAGGTTTCATAAAAGCTGATATCTCAGAGTCTGTGTAACAAGTTTCATTAAAGGATCTCCATTTCCCAAAGTATTTTTCGGTTTGTGTCTCCTTCGTCCTAATCATTTCCATTTTTTCTAGGTATGCATAGTGTTTCATCATTTGGAGGATTTCATCAGTGGAGAGAATAGAGGGGGACAGCCACTTATTCAGCAGACCTCTCTCATCTGCCAATAAGATGATGTGTATTATAGGTTGATTATTGAATTCAGATGGAAGACTGTGGAAAAGGAGTTGCTGTGGCTATATAGAAAGTCTAATCTGGAATTTTAAGTGAATCAATTCCACCATTCCCTTCAGTAAAAGGGCAGGCCCATATACCATAGGTTAGATCGGAACTTGAGAGACCACATTTCGGGTATGCCATAATCCGATCAGGCCGGGCCAGGTGTGGGAGTATATTGAATCCAAAAAATTGCGCTATGTGCTAGCCGAAAATAAGTGTTCCTCCAGTGTTCGCTGATGATAAACCTTCGAATTTTGGCCCAACCTTCTAGAATGCTTTGGTTGATATTGTTTCCCAGGAATACAGTCTCCCATTAACCAAACAATGAAGCTGGTGGTCTATCTGGGAAGGGGTCCCGCAATCCCATATAAATAGCGGATGGGGGGTAGGAGGCGGTACGAGTTGATAAGAAGGAATCAAAGTGATTAGATTCCAAGAATCTAGACACATCCGGTACTACAGCTTTGCAGAAACTAAGGATCTGGCGGTATGCCAAGAAGTGGGAGCTGGGGATATCAAATTGTGTCTGGATTTCCTCAAAGGAAAGAAATCTTTTATTGGGCTCTTCTAGTAACTTTGTCAGATGGTTAATTCCCCTTGCCCACCATACGGCAAACTGAGGGTTTTCCACTCCAGATACAAAGTCCGGATGACCCCATAGAGGGAGTATTTTACTAGACTGATATGGTAGACAGAACAGCAATCGAGCAGCTTTCCAGGCTCCAATTGTGTCTCTTAGGAGAAGGCTACCTTTTATCTGAGTGGGAAGACAGACAAATTTGACGTGGAGAAGGGCGGATAGAGACCAAGGTGACGTTAATTCAGCTTCTAGGGGGGTATTGGAAAAGGAGTGTCCCTTTACCCAGTTAAAGCTGTGTCTTAACAGACACCCTAAATTATATTTCCTAATATCGTGAAAATTACGACCCCCTTTGTCTTTGGAGAGCATACTTTTTTATGGCTATTCTAGGTCTTACGTCTCCAAATAAAAGAGGAAAAGGCAAAAATTATGGAGTTTACATCTTTATGCATGATTAATAGGGGTATGGTCTGCGTAGGATAAGAAGTTTAGGGAAGCTCATCATCTTAATAAGCTGACATCGAGCCATTAAGGAAATGGGGAGATTGTTCCAGCTAGCTAATTCTAATTGTATTTTTTTTAATAAAGGAGGATAGTTAAGTTGGTACATGTACTCCGGGGCTTTACCAATGTGAATTTCCAGATATTTCACTAAAGCCAAAGGAACCAAGAGATGGCTTAAAGAGATAGGGCATGAGTGTTTAAGAGGAGCCACATCTAGTATCTCGGACTTGGAGATATTGATTTTGAATCGCGAGTAGTTTCCAAATCGTCTCAGAAGATCCAACACAACTGGGACATCTCATGCAGGGTGTGCCAAAAAGAAAATCAAATCATCAGCAAATAGTGCCAGTTTTAATTCTGAGGAACTTACCCGTATACCCCGAATGGAATAGAAAGAAGAAATAAAACATGAAAGCGGTTCAATCCCCAAATTAAATAAGAGGGGGAATAAAGGGCAGCCTTGGCGGGTGCCTCGCTGTAGAGAGAAAAGCGGGGACAAGAAGCCCGCTGTATATATCTGAGCAGTAGGGTTGGCATATAGGGCGGTGATATAGTTGCAAAAAGAGCCAAAGATTCCAAACCGATCCAGCACCCCGTTTAACCAGGGCCAGCTGACACCGTCAAATGTTTTTTCAGCATCGACAATGAGGAAAGTGGGTGACGCATGTAGATGAGGTCTGAGTTTAATATCGTCTAAAATAGTAAGAACTTTGTGAATGTTAATTACCGCAGATCTATTTTTTACAAACCCCAGCTGCTGCGGTGAGATCAGACGGGGTGGAATGAGTGATAATCTGTCTGCCAAAATTTTAAATAGTAACTTAATATCAAAATTAATAAGGGAGATAGGTCTATACGAGGAGGCTAGCATAGGATCTCTATCTGATTCCGGTAAGACCTTAATGAAGACATTATTCATGTGTTAAGGAATGGGAGATCCCTGCATGAATGAGTTAAAAACTGCGGCTAGGTGGGGAGTGATCTCAGATTTAAGGATTTTAAAAAGTTCTGCCATATAACCATGTGGCCCCATGACTTCTGATTGCCCAATTGGGAAATCGCTCTTTCTATCTCTGCCTCCGACACTGGGGAGTTAAGTGACTCTCGTTCAGCCTCTGACAGCGTCGGGAGCGTTGAATTGGACAGCCAGAAAGAGACGTCCCCATCTCCAGAATTCCCTTTGGAATATAGATTTTTATAGAAATCCATAAATGTCTTATTAATATCTATTCCATTGTGATTTAGTGACCCATCCAGTTTATGAATAAATTTAATGAGTGGTGGGGATCGTGCCCCTTTTGCAAAATTTGACAAGAGGCGCTCCGCTTTGTCACCATATTTAAATAGCTTAGCCTCTAAGAGAGATCTATGGGAGGACTCTGTAACGGGTGGCACTGCGTCCCGGTCCGCGGGTCACGGGCGCACCCGTGTCCCTCTTTCTGAGCGCCCGGCGGGGAAGTGTGGTGCCGCTGGCCGTACTACGGGCCGCGGGCGCACCCGCCCCATCAACTCATCTGACCACGCTCCTGCACTGCTCTTTCCCCCTGCCGGCCGGAACGCGCGTGCGCGCCCCTCGTTCATGTAAATTTAAAGGGCCAGCATGCCGATAATTGGATAATTGCCGGGCGCTGACCCTATATAGTTTATGGGTCCACGTCACTTCCCTGCTGAATCTTTGTTGCCTCCGTGCCCTAGAGAAAGCGTTATTATTGTTCCTGTCTCTACCGTGTACCAGACCTCTGCCTACGTTTCTCTACTCTGAACCTTTGCCGCCTGCCCTGACCTACTGCCTGTCCCCGACTACGTCTACACCTCACGACTTTGTACCACGCTACACCTTGGCTGCCTCCGCAAGCAAGTCGCGTCAGGGGTAGCGACCTGGTAGACTCCCACCGCAGTAAGTCCATCCTGCTTTGCGGCGGGCTCTGGTGAAAACCGGGACCTACTTAGAATCCGCTCCCTGGCATGGCTTACACCATCGCTTGCGGTGGTCCAGTGGATCCACTATCCCGGCCATTACAGACTCCTTGTGCTCAAGCCACTGTTCATATTGCTGACGGGCAAGGTTTAATTTTTCCCGATTGGATACAGATGGGGTAGCTCGAAAAGCTGAGTATGCTAGACGCAGCTGTTCACTAGCGTTGCAATTTTATCATTAGTCATTTTCTTTAGGTAAGTTACAGTGCCTTGCGAAAGTATTCGGCTCTCTTGAACTTTTCAACCTTTTGCCACATTTTAGGCTTCAAATATAAAGATATTACATTTTATTTTTTTTTGTTAAGAATCAACAACAAGTGGGACACAATTGTGAAGTGGAACGAAATTTATTAGATATTTAGAATTTTTGTAAAAAATAAAAAAGTGGGGCGTGAAAATTATTCGGCCCCCTTAAGTTAATACTTTGTAGCTGCAAGTCGCTTGGGATATGTCTCTATCAGTTTTGCACATTGAGCGACTGAAATTCTTGCCCATTCTTCCTTGGCGCGCAGCTGGAGCTCAGTGAGGTTGGATGGAGAGCGTTTGTGAACAGCATTGAGCTCCAGTGATGGTTGGATGGAGAGATGTTTGAACAGCTGAGCTCGTTTAGTTGGATGGAGAGCGTTTGTGAACAGCTGGAGCTCAGTGAGTTTGGATGGAGAGCGTTTGTGAACAGCAGTTTTCAGCTCTTTCCACAGATTCTCGATTGGATTCAGGTCTGGACTGTGACTTGGCCATTCTAACACTTAGATACGTTTATTTGTGAACCTTCCATTGTAGATTTTGCTTTATGTTTGAGATCATTGTCTTATTGGAAGAAAAATCTCTGTCCCGGTCTCAAGTCTTTTGCAGACTCCAACAGGTTTTCTTCCAGAATGGTCCTGTATTTGGCTCCATCCATCTTCCCATCAATTTTAACCACCTTCCCTGTCCCTGCTGAAGAAAAGCAGGCCCAAACCATGATGCCACCACCACCATGTTTTGACAGTGGGGATGGTGTGTTCAGGGTGATGAGCTGTGTTGCTTTTACGCCAAACATATCGTTTTGCATTGTGGCCAAAAAGTTCAATTTTGGTTTCATCTGAGCAGAGCCCCTTCTTCCACATGTTGGTGTCTCCGAGGTGGCTTGTGGCAAACTGTAAACAAGATTTTTTATGGATATCTTTGCCACTCTTCCATAAAGGCCAGATTTGTGCGGTGTACGACTGATTGTTGTCCTATGGACAGACTCTCCTACCTCAGCTGTAGATCTGTACAGTTCATCCAGAGTGATCATGGGCCTCTTGGCTGCATCTCTGATTAGTCTTCTAGTTGTTTGATATGAAAGTTTAGAGGGACGGCCGGGTCTCGGTAGATTTGCAGTGGTCTGATACTCCTTCCAGTTCAATATGATCGCTTGCACAGTATTCCTTGGGATGTTTAAAGTTTGGGAAATCTTTTTGTATCCAAATCTGGCTTTAAACTTCTCCACAACAGTATCACAGACCTGCCTGGTGTGTTCCTTGGTCTTCATGATGCTCTCTGCGTTTAAACAGAACCCTAAGACTATCACAGAGCAGGTGCATTTATACGGAGACTTGATTACACACAGGTGGATTATATTTATCATCATCAGTCATTTAGGACAACATTGGATCATTCAGAGATCCTCACTGAACTTCTGGAGTGAGTTTGCTGCACTGAAAGTAAAGAGTTTGAATAATATTGCACGCTCCACTTTTCAGTTTTTTAATTTTTACAAAAGTTTAAAATATCCAATACATTTCGTTTCACTTCACAATTGTGTCCCACTTGTTGTTGATTCTTCACAAAAAATTTAAATTTTATATCTTTATGTTTGAAGCCTGAAATGTGGCAAAAAGTTGAAAAGTTCAAGGGGGCTTAATACTTTTGCAAGGCACTGTATATGAGAAATAAGCTTCCCCCTTAAAACTGCCTTTCCTGTTTCCCATAGCAGCTGTGTTGAAACATCCCCAGCAGAATTAGTTGTAATGAAGTCTCACCATCATGTTGCCAGCGTATTATGGAAATTTTCATCATTGTTAAGATACAAGGGGAATCTCCAGATAAAGTCTGTGCCCTTCAGGGAGAAATCCAGTAGTTGAAGCACAAGTGGTGAGTGATCCGAGATTACCAGATCCCCAATAGTTACCGACTCGAGTAGTGGGAGGAGTATGGGAGAAATAATAAAGTAGTCGATTCTGGACCAGGAACTATGGGAATGGGAGAAAAAAGAGAATTCCCTACCCTCTGGGTTTGTGTCTCCAGGCGTCTATCATGTGTGTCTGAGATGAGAAATTCCTTAGCTGGGAATCATGGTGTCTAGTAGTACTGTGGGACGGGCTTCTGTCCTCACACGGGTCCATAACCGAATTGAAATCTCCTCCCACTATACGATATTTGTTAGAGTCAGTAAGGAGTAAGTTAGATAAGGTCACAAAAAAGGGAGAAATATTTAACTTAGGGGCATATATACTACAGAAAGAGAGAGAATTTCTGAGGCAACTTGGATGACAACCCTTGACCATCTGCCTCCATCGTCATGTGTTTCTGAATTCAGAGTGTAGGCTTGGTTTCTATGTAGTAGGATAAGAACTCCCCCCTTGTTATTAGTGGAGGGTGAACCATAGACTGCGCCCACCCAAAACCGTTTCATCCGAAAAAAAATCTTGTTTCTCCAAGTGGGTTTCCTGCAATAAAGCGATATCAGCTTTCGGGTTTTTTAAATGGCGGAGAATCATAACCTACTTTGCCAGGGAGCGGAGCCCCTTAGTATTCCAGGAAATTATCCGCATAAAGGTTGATGACAGATGGTTATTATCTGGTTAGATGGACTCTCGAGAAAGGACCCACCTGGAGGAAAACACATACCCCCCTTCATGTATGCGACAGGATGATTAAGATAGATAATACTGCGCTCGTCTGCCTTGGGAGATGAGTCGCTGATAGGCTATATAAGAGAAAAGCGCAGATCGGGTTCCTCGTATAGATGCACCGTTAGAAATAGAAGAGAGGTCAGGTGCTCACCTTTTAGTGCTGTACAAAGGTACGGTACAGCTCGTAATAGCGCTTAGTCTCTCATTAGAGAGATAAGAGGAGCAGCTCCGGTCCTGATTCCCGCCTCCGGTTCCATGAGGACGCCGGGGTGTACGATAGGGAGAAGTACAGCTCGATGTAAACCTGATTAAAGGAATGCTAACGGACTGTAATAAGGAGAACACTATTTGGACTTAGAGCGCTTAATAAAAGTTAAGCTTAA